>QANX01003206.1:0-107804 GCA_003254975.1 Ochetophila trinervis
CTATTGATCGTAGGAGTCGAGAATAAAACGAACTTAAGCTCAATAGTCAACCCAGAAAGTATGCCTGAGAGCTAAAGTGGTTCAACAAATTTCTATTAAAGATTGAAAACAGCTTACAAGCGTTCAACAATGGAGAAAAATATGACTATCTCAACAAAGAAGGCGATCTGATTCAAATACCAGAGTCAAGACATCAAAGTGCAGACCGTTTAAAGTAACGATCTCTAAAAAATAAACAGAATAACCAAAATACCCTTAATTAAAACTAAGACGATGTCGTTTGAATAAAACGACGTAGCACAACTTAAAACTCCAAACTTTCAAATTCAAATGCTTCTTCTTCACAAGTATAGATGTAGGTTTCAGTTCATTTCAGTTCCTATGTTCTTCCACTTCAACTGCAACATTTATCAGTTGGATGAAANCCTTAATTAAAACTAAGACGATGTCGTTTGAATAAAACGACGTAACACAATTTAAAACTCCAAACTTTCAAATTCAAATGCTTCTTCTTCACAAGTATAGATGTAGGTTTCAGTTCATTTCAGTTCCTATGTTCTTCCACTTCAACTGCAACATTTATCAGTTGGATGAAAAAAAAAAGATCCAAATTTCGCCAAAGTGGTCCATACTAGCCGACCCGATATCAAAAGAAACATAATAACTTTAACAAAAAAAAACACCCTAGTTTGTCACTGAATCACCCACATATTATAGCTTTTGATTAAATTAGTTTTTTTTTTTGGTGAATTCTTTTTATTAAATTAGTGGCAAATATAATTATAACTAAAAAAATCATTACTTTTTTTTTTTTGAAGAAAAAAATCCATACCTTGAAAGAGAAAGAAGAGAGAGAGAGAGAGAGCTTTCTTCTTTTTAAAATGTTCATTTTTTTAATATTGCTCAAAAAAGTATTGATAGAAAGGGGAAAAAAACTTAGTGGGTGAAAGTGTATAACATGGACATAATGTTGTGACTGCTTTCATATGGTATTAGATTTGTGGCGGTTCGCTAACTAGTTATTGGTTCATGTATTGTACGTGACGCAGGGTCGTTGGTCCTTCGTTGGGCTTGGGCTCCAATTCCAAGTCCATGAAAATAAAAATTAACGTGTTCAATATATTTTTGGCTGATTTAATCAATGGCCCATATAAGTTTTCACAGATCAGCCCCATCATATAGCATTTATCATCCTGAGATGACGAAAACATAAAAAATAAAATAAACAATAAAATTGAGGAAAACTGAAAAAAAATATTAAGAAAAAAAATATACAAAGACGGGCTCTATAAGATGTTGACTGTTCAGATTTATAGAATGACTTACTGGTAATTTTCATATGGTATTAGAGTTGCAGTGGTTCACCAACTAGTGGTTGGTTCATGTATTGTAT
The DNA here is from genome assembly GCA_003254975.1 of Ochetophila trinervis. Taxonomy (NCBI): domain Eukaryota; kingdom Viridiplantae; phylum Streptophyta; class Magnoliopsida; order Rosales; family Rhamnaceae; genus Ochetophila; species Ochetophila trinervis. Next base: position 1,394 of record QANX01003206.1, read on the forward strand.
ATGACGGATGGTCCTTTGAAAGCTTCGGTTGGCCTAGACTCCAATTCTATAATATATATAATGCAAAAAACTATATATATAATCTATTAAAATTTTTCTTCGTTTAAATTTTTTTTCCCACTCATTTAATATATATATTTATACATATTTTTTAATTTTATTTATTAAGTTAAAATTTAATAAAATATTATTAAAAAATCACATTTAAAAACATATGAATGAACTTAATGCATATATATCTAAATAGTTTAAAATAATTTTTCTAATTATATAAAAAAAATCTGTTGAATTAGTATTATATATTGTTGAAAAAATTAATATCAATAAGTGATTAAATTATAACTAAATATATAAGAAATATTAAATACTTAAAAGGCAAATATGTGGTTATAGTCCAAATTGATTTGAAAAACAAAGATAATTATTTTTCCAAGTAAATGTAATTATATAAAAAAAATTAATAAAAATCATGAATATATACCCGAGATCAAAGAAGAAAATTTGACCTTTTAAAAAAAATAATAATACAAAAAAAAAAATTTACATTAGCAAATTTTCAATTGGAAAAATAAATCTTATATGCGAAACTATATCAATAAAATTCAATTCGTAAAAGAATATAAAAACAGTACAGTAGTAAAAACCCACTTTTTTCTCAAATCTCACATTTCAAAATATTAAAAATAAAAAAAAAATTGATTTTTTTTATTATGTTTCGGTTGGTAACAANAATTTTGTACCAGCACCAGAAGCCGTCCATGTTAGCCAGTAGAAAGCTCCATTGGAATATGTGCGGTGAAAAAACATATCCTTTTCAGGATACGTGGTGGGGTCAAGAATATTACCATCGGCTTTGATCTCTCTCCATGAATTTTTGTTGAGAGAGTAAAGCCAATTGGTCACGATATCCTCTCGGCCGTCAAGGAATTTTTCAAGCAAAGTGTGGAAGACCTTGTAGTCATTAGTTTGAGCATCATAACCAAACGCAGAAACAATAGAATTTGATGACTTGGCAGTATCATCTAACAATTTGAGTTCGGGAAGTCTCTTGAATACCCTCATGCCAGGGTTCCATATATATATGTTGGGAAACTCATTTATAGGTCTATGCTTTTCTTTCATGCAAAGCAAACCGTCAAGGGAACCAACTAATTCGCATACATTATATATTGGAATTTCTAATTTTTCAAAAAAATTAAACCGCTTATCTGTGCGTCAGATTTGATTTTTAAAGTGATAGCGTGAGATTTGTTTTTCAGTATGATAGACTAAATATCCAATATTATGTTTACTGTTGGCATGCATGGTAACAAAACTAGAATGCGTCGCTATTTCATACCAGGTTTTGCATACGGATTTAAATCGGAGAACATCTTTCACCGAAACTCTGCTCATGATATTTTCTAAGAGCTCCCTCGGTAAGCATAACATTCTTCTTTTTTCTTCTTCTCCCATTAAGAGCATGGTCCAGCCCTAGCTCGATGAAAATATCGCCAATATGATTCTTCGTTTCTTTATCTTTTGGCAAATGGACTTGGGGTGTATATGGATCTATTGATGGCTTTCTTATAGGTTTCAAATTTTATAGAATGGATTTTCTTAAAATAAGAAAAATTTATAAATTTATTATCTTGCCATAAAAACTAAAAATATATAAATGAAATTTATAGATATCTCATTGGAAAGAGAATTCCAAATTTTATTTAAATCATGAATGCTTATATGGTAAATTTTTATTAATTTGTTAGATTATCAATTATAATTGGAATTTAGATCTAAAAATTTAATTGGGATGGAATTTTCCATGCAAGAATCTCTCATATAATAATCAAAGATCCTACGAGCCATTATTGCAGCAAATTAATAGTTTCCATATTTCCATAACTAGGTATTTGTGCAATTTGTCTATAATGGAAATATGGAGTTAATATATATATATATATATATAAATTTCATTGGATAAATATTGATTTTCTGTGATATGTATTTTAATTTTTTGAACTATATATTAATCTTATTTGAAAATTAGAATAATTTATTTTTGAATGTATATTAATTAATGTTATAAATGTTATTATACATATAATTAGATACATTTTTTAACTTAACATGTATGATATTTTTGATATATTAGAATATAATGTATAATTTAATACTTCAATATAATATACGTTAGGTTAGCTTCGATGGCTTACCATTCATTGCAAATTCAAAAAAAAAAAAAATCGGAGAATTGTTGTATTAATAGAAAAAAATATGGCAATTAATGAGCAATAAATATGGCAAACAATTGAATACTTCAATATAATATACATATCAAATATTGCAATGAATGAGCAATAAATATGACAATAAACATTTTTTTTTTTGGACAAAGACAATAAATATTTGAATTTTGATTTTCCTCTATGTTATTATACATATAGAAAATTCATTTAGCGATCTAATGACCAATAAATCTGACAAACAATCAATATAATATACGTTTCAAATATAGTTCAGGAAATTAATTATCCAAAGAGCAATTTTAAATGTGCAGTACTAAAATGAGCAATAAATATCCAGATAATCAATATAGTATACAATTCAAATAAGCTCAGAAAATTAATTTAGATTCAAATTGACTCATTTGTAAAATAGTGTGCATATTAAAATTTCAAACTAAATTTAAAATGGCATTTGTTTGTTTGTTTGTTTTTTTTTTATTAAAAAAAAGAAAATCTTTAGATCGATCAAAAAACTTACCCCACTTTCCATATATAATAGCCTTGTCCGCAATTTGGAGTTTTTCTGAAAAACTATTCAAATTTTTATGTTTACAACTTTTTTTAATTAATATGTAAATACAATGACTAACAATGCACAATAAGTATATTCAATTTGTAACACAAATTTCAAAACTTTAGCAAAAATTATAATAATTATCCAATTTGAAAGTTAATCTATAAAATTAATGAAATGTAAATAACTAAAGTGGTCTGTTTAATTTATCTCATGGAGAATTTGATTTTAGGAGTAAAATACTACTGTTTTTACTGTTTCTTGATTTTATAGATTTTAATTTTTTTATTAATCTATAACAAAATAACTACTATATTGACCATAAACTCATATAATAAATTATTCTTTCAATAACTTAAAAATGGATTAATATTTTCAATTTATAATTTAAGCTTAACCAATTAAATTGCCTTGCCTCGAACCAAAATAATGGAGAAATCTACATTTGATTTCTTTTCTTAAGTTTACCAAGAAGTAAAAAAACAAAAGAGAAAAGGAATTATAATATTTTATTTTATTAACTATGATTACTTTTTCGCTTTATGGCAATATTCAATTAGTTTACTATCAACGTGCAATCAATTTCTTATTAAACAAATCATCAATTTTTTGAATTTAAATTTGTAAAAAATTGACAAGATATATACACCTATTTGATGTCTACAATCCATTGATGTCATGCCTCGAGACGTCTTTAAGAAGATGACCCCACAAAACTTGCATTAATTGTTCATTATTCAACTCATAATGAAGTCTTAGGGATTGAAATTTTTATGGGGGAGTTGATCCAGTAGTGCATATCATCACAATATTTCAGGCCGGGAAGTGATTTAGATGTCTAACTTTTGCTTTCATGCAAAGCAAACCATCAAGGGAACCAGCTAATTCGTATCCGTCTAATATTGGCAATTCCAATTTTTCTAAAATACCAAACCTATCAGTGCGTGTTTACCAAAAACAAAAGCAAAAAATCTATCAGTGCGTGAGATCTGAGAACAAGAGTGATGGACTAAATATTCAATATTGTGTTTACTATTGGCATGCATGGAAGCAAAACTAGAATGTGTTACTATTTTATATCGATCCAGTTTTGCATGCGGATCTAAATTGGAGAATATTTTTCATCGGAAGTCTGCTCAAGATATTTTCTAAGAGCTCACTTGGTAAGCATAATATTCTTCTTCTTCTCCCATTAAGAGAGTTCGGTCGATCCCTAGCTCGATGAAAATATCCATGATATGATCGGAATTTTGACACATCATTCGGCAAGGATTGGCCAATCAAAAGAAAAACCTTTCTCCCCCTTGTTTTTCGTTTGAAAACCTTAGAAACCCTTCTTCATGCTTCCTTGAAATCAACCAAAAATCTCAACCAATGTACTTTGATGTATTCAATGTTGATGTTTTCTCTTTGTTTCACATGATCATGTGGGTTTCCAGGGGGTTTAACGAATGGAAGATTCTCTTTTAGGGCAATATCAATCCTACGGGTTAAAAATTGATTGAGATTAGGATACCAAAAACTTGAGTAGCTATTGGATTCAAGGTGATATATTATGATTTTATCAATCAAAGTATAGATTTTATTTTATTTTTTTTATTTTTTTGAGGAAAGCTGCTAAAGAGTGGTTTGGGTTGGACAGTTTTTTAGCGGACTGTGGTATTAAGTGTGTTATTGAGTAGTGGTTGATTAGGTTGCATTGAATAGTGGTTGAGTAGGATGACTAGCATATCTATGTAGACTTATGTTGGTTTGTGCGTGTAGTCATAGCTTCTTGATGAAGGTTAAAAAAAAAAAATTAGTGATCTTGCATTTATATTATAGTTGTTGGCCACCAATTGTTATATGATTTTTTTTTTGATAAAAAATTTTAGTACTCTTAAAGTAGCTACTTCGTCTTTTCATTCATTGCGACATCACCTAATTAAGTTTTGCTCATAATTAACTGAAGACTCTTTCTTTCTTTCTCTTCTCCTTTCTCATACAATCATATTCCAACTCTTCTCCAAATAGTTTGAGTTCCGTGTTTTCCAACCATAATTTCATCTCCACACATAGTTAAGTTCATTACTGAAATTTTCGAACTTGACTGACATTTGATTAGGTTGATTGACTATGGATCTAAGTTTGACTTTTTCTATAAACTAGTTTTAACCTTGGTTATATCAACGGTGGGGTAGTGCTCATTAATTCGAGTCCGTAGATTGACAATAAACTTAATTATGAGTTACAGATGAAAAGACATGGCCAATAGAAGTTCTTAAGTATTTTTTGTATATCAATTGTAAATATGGTGCTAACCAGATGAACCCATAAATGTGTAATCCTATTTGTATTTGAAAATAATATAACTTATATTATATTATGTTTTGATTATTGTACTCTTTCTTATATAATAATTTATGTATTTAAAATTAAAAGAACATTGTTTTTTTTAAAAAAAAAAAAGTAAATAAGGGAATGAGAAAAGTTTTGATTGGGCAAGGATTGGACAATAAGAAGAAAAATAACCTTTCTCCCCATGTTTTCATCTGTACCTCTTCATGCTTGCCTCAAAATCAAACAAAAATCTCAAGCAAAGTGTGGAACATGTAAGTGCATTGTTTTCCTCTTTATTGTGCTTGCTTCACTGTGAATGTTGATGTGTCCAATGCACTTTTATATGGGTTTCTGAGGGGTTAACTAATGAAAGATTCTATTTTGGGGCAATATTAACCCTAAGGGTTAAAAATTGGTTGAGACTATGATACCAAAAAATTGAGTTAAAATATATACTAAATGGAGATTGGATTCAAGGTGGTATTTATATATTACGATTTTACCTCAAATTATAGAATTCTCTATATATATATATTTGAGGAAACTCGTAAAGGAGTTTAGGATTTAAGGTGTTATATATTATGATTTTTTCTATTATTTATGAAGTTAAAATCTAATAAAATATTTTCTTTAATTTTTTTGTTTTGGTAAAAATTTACTTTTTATTCTCCATAAAATTTAAAATTATCTAATACAATCATCTTCAAGTTTTTTCCTCCTTATTCAATATATTTATATATCTATTTTTTAATTTTATTTATTAATTTAAAATCTATTAATATATTTTAATATGGATAAAAATTTCTTCTAAAATTATCTAATAAACTTATCTCCAATTTTGTTTTCACTCATGCAATATATTTATATATATATATATAAATATATATAGGTGCTATAAACTTCAACAGTCAGATTCTATAGAATTCTGCACAACGGTTTTTGTTGAGGTTTATAACACCCCTGTATAAATATAAATATATTTTTCAATTTTATTTATAAAGTTAAAATATTTTAAATATAGTTAAAATTTTCTTTTTTATTCTCTATTAAATTTAAAATTATCTAATAAAATTATTTCCAATTTTTTTACTAATCAGAGTGCAAGGATAATTTTCTTGAGTCTAAAATTAATTTTTATGTCAGTTCTCAAGGTCTCACATCATACGTAGAAATTCCACTGTTGAACAGTTAAATCCAGCATAATTCCAGACTTTAGAATCATCAAGTTATTGATCAATGTCCTTGTAGAAAACCACCTAGCAACGCATACATCCATCATAATTCCAGGTTTTTAGAAATGAAAATAATATTAAAGGAAACGGAAACTAAAATTCATATTATGAACTCATACATAAATATATATAATTATTAATTTCAGAGCTTCCTATATATATTTTAATATCAGAACATTTTTTTTTTTAAATCATTAATATTTGGGTAGTGCAAAAAACTTCACGCTTTTCAAGTTTTTCAAATTTTAAAGAATATAAAAAAGTCAATTTTTTTCAATAGGTATAGTACGCTGTCAGTTTGCCCAACGACAATACGTACCGTTAGGGCCAACATTTCGTTCATGAATACTAAATTTGGCTGTTGTTCAGGCCATACATATGGATGAATTATTTCAATTTTTACTTTTTTTATATATTAAGAAAAAAAAAAAGCACATCTCAAAACCTTTCTTTGTACGCTAAAATGAATAAGCAAAAGCAAATTAAAGGAAATATAAAGAAAAGAGAAGGAAAAACTTTGATTGAACGGGTAATCACTACCTTGCAGAATAATTTTTAAGAAATATTGCTCTCTCTGTTTTTTTTTTTACTTTTTTTCTTCGAAATTTACTACCTATTAAGGTCGTTGTCTGTGAGTTATAAAATTAATTGTGTAGAAAATAATAAAAATAAAAAATAGAGAATCTCAACAGATTAATTTGGAAAGCAGCGATTCTATCACTTTTTTTAATATAGTAACAATAGTCTTGTAGCATGTGACAAGTGGTAGGCCTCATTTATATTGTTTTTTAATTTTTTTTAATCATTTTCTGTTTGTGTTCTAACTTCAAGCCAAGAATTTGACAGCAAAATAAAGAAAAATAAAATAACATAAAATAAAGTTAAGGATAGGGCGATGGAGTTTAGGAAGAAGGGCCAGATACATGATGAGCAATGATGAGAATATGGAAATGTAAGGCGGTTTTTACGTTCTGCAATTCAACACTGCAACAAGAAAACGAATATCAATCATTGCTTCTGAGCCACATAGTTTGCAGCCAAACAAACCCAATTTCATTGTCAGTCCTCACAATTGTTTTTCTCACTGATGATGCCACACCTTGCAACTTGCCAATTTTCTTCTTTCCCTTCTTTTGCACTTCCACGTCAGTGTAATACTCCGTCTTGAAAAAATATTAAAATTTTTTAAATTTAACTAAGTTTGACTGGTTTAACTGCAAGTGAGTTCAATATTGATTTTTGTGTGGTTATATTTTGGATTTTGACTGTAATATTGTTGTGTAGAGTTCGTCGATACGAGTTTATAGATTAGAATTACGCTCAATTCAGAACTAAAATCGGAAAATTAAGATCATTTTAGTGTGAGTGGCATTTTAATAATTTTTGTAAAAATTTAGTTAAAACCTGAGGAACTACAAAACAGCCCCCACCCCCTACCTCGCGCACCAGCTACCCCTGGCTCTCTCCCACGCAGCAGCCCCCTCCCATTTTTCCTCCGTGCAACCGGCATTTTCCGGCCATATCAAGTCGTGACTCACCTGCAAAATGGAGCCGGTGACCTCAGCTTCCCAAACGGACCGGTGACAGCCCGTGGGTCGGCCTGTTCGCCGAAAAACTTGAAAAATTTGGTAAGTAGCACTTTCTCCGATCGCCAATTTTCGGTGAGAATCTGACGATGGGTCACCTCCTTTCCACCTATTTTGGACCCTAGGAACCCGATTCCAGCGTCAATTTGATGAAATTCTCACTGGCTTGGCCGTAATCATGAGGGCCATTTTGGCTGTGGTTTTCGATAAATTGTTCGGCCACTGCCGGTGACCATTGGACAAATTGAATGGTCCAATGTGTTGCACTTTCCTCAAGCTTTGTTTTGATATATAGATTGCGTATTATTGTTGAGTATATTGAATTTTGCTTAAATTGAGCTAAATATAGATTATTTGTGAAAAATTGACTGGTATTGTGTGATATTCATGACCATTTTTGAAGCAATTAGAGGGATTATCTAAATTTGATTTCTACATATTTAGAGAAATTACAGTTTGTGGGTTCAAATTTTCTCAGGTATTCAATTTATCCGTGAGATCATTTATTTTCTAAATCATTTTGGGAATATATGCTATATTTGATTGAATTTCTATTAAATTGTTTGGATTGAATTTTTCTTGTGCATTTAAATGTTAATTATTAAATATGTTATATGATAATTTAAATATTTGCACAAGTTTGATTTTATGCATATTTGTGATTGTGATGGATTTTATATTTATTTGGAATAAATATGAAATTTGTGTTTCAATTGGTTGTTTAGCAATTTGAAAATGTTTGGATAGTTTTACAATTTTGTGGAAATTTGTGATTTTAAAGAAATTGTGGCTTTTGTGGAAATAAAAAAAATGTTTGGGGCAATTTTCTCATAGTTGAAGATTTGAATGATTTGGTAAAATTTTTCAAAATAAAAGATTTTGAAAAATTGTTGAATTTATTACGATTTTAAAATAAAAAAAGATTTGAGAAAATTTATAAAATCCGATGATGGATGATCTCGGAGATGATTTTGAGGAGTACCATGATTTTGAGGAGTATTACACAATATTATATGTTGATTGAGATGTATTGGTTACTATGCGCGCTATATTTATTTTATGCCGTCCTCTACTGCGGACACGTGTCGGAGAATGATGATGAAGATCCTGCCCCGACATACTAGGGACGCCGGTCCGTCGTGATGAGTTATTCCCCTTTTCCCACCTGTGACGCCGTCAGGACGCTGAAGGTCACATGGCACACTACTATTATATTATTATATTACTATATGATACCATCCTCTGCTGCGGACACGTGTCGAGAGAAAGACGATGAGGATCCTGCCACGACGTATTAGGGACGCCGGTCCGTCGTGATGAGTTATTCCCCCCTCCCCCGCCGATGACGCCATCAGGACGCTGAAGGTCACACGGCACAATACTAAAGTGTGGTACCAGTTTTGGTTTTATGTTTATTGATTGAGACTTTTAAACTGATGGTTTTAAATTCATGGGTTGTGGCCCATGATCTTTGGTTTTTGGATTCTGGCTCACGACGTTTGGATTTCGGGTTGCGACCTACATATTTGGTATTCACGAAAATGTGTTTGACAAACTATTTTAAATAATTACGAATTTTCATTTATATTTCTGGATATTTGAAATGTTATTTTATGATTATGTTCAATTACATTTTTGCACTTGGTTTCGTACTGCATGGTTGAGTATGCTTATGTTTAGAATTTTATTTAAAACTATTGAAGAACTACAGGTAGCTTGATCCCTTTTAATAAGGGTATGTAAGCAGCTCAGATTTCAGGTTGAGTCCAGCTACAACAAATATATATTTGAGATATGGCTACGATGTGGATTTGTGTGCTGGTAGATTGGTCATGTATAGGAAGGTGTTTCCTTGCAGATATTGTGGTGTTTATATTTTAGAAATGTTAAAAAAACAGACGAAATGCTGTCGAAAATTTTAATGAATTTTTAGCAGTACAAATCTGTTAAATTGTTTCAGATTATCTTTTTTTTTTTAAAAATGTTCTAGTTGAAATTACGACTGTTTGGAAATATTAAATCATACAGAATCTAAACAGTTTGAGTCCTATCAGTCAGCCTATCTTTTCGACCTGATTCTCAAAAGAAGAATACCAATCACCTTTTATTTTTTTCTTTTTCAGGTATTTGTTCTCTTTCCTCTTCCTGAATGTTTCAATAAAATACCTTATATACAAAATAAATGTTAGTATTTTAAAATGCTTCATGCTAACCAAAACACTAATATATTTTTACTATTTTAAAAATAATAGAAATTAATTTCCAAAAAATAATAGTGACTATATTAATTTAAAATAAATAAAATTTTCAAAACAATATAAAAAGCCAAACTAACAAAACTAATTTTGTTCTCAAATATTGGTTGTTTTATATAATTATATATAAAACATGATTTATTTGATTATTTTTCTTCTGTATTTCCATATATATACATATATTTGATAGCATGTATTTCCATTTCTTCGCATTAATAAAACAGAAAAACCGTTCGTCTATGAGTACTTGAATTCACATCCGCCACATTTCACCTTATTTCTCTTCTATAAGTACTCAAATTCACATATCATCAAGATAAGTACTCAAATTCACATCTGCTACATTTCACCTTATTTCTCTTCTATAAGTACTCAAATTCACATCCGCCACATTTCACCTTATTTCTCTTGCAAGCTACTATCTTTTTTCTTGCTACTATCATTTGACTATGGCTCCTCCAAAAAAGAAGGGAACAAAACAGGAGAAGGAAACAACAAAGAAAGGTGAATTTTTGGGCGCTTCTTCTAGTCATAATTATACTGAACGCGAACTTTTGAAGGCGGCAGTAGAAGTGGTCTGTAACCAATTGGCTAGAAGTGAATATACTCGTTTTGCATTGTGAACTTACGACGAGAAATTTGAATCAGAGGAAAAAAACATATTACATACCAGGAGATGCACCAAACAACCATCTCCTTCAATCTATAAAAAAAATTGAAGGAGGTGGTTGTTTGGTGCACCTCCTGGTGTGTAACCTGTTTTTTTCTTCTGATTCAAATTTCTCGTCGCAATGTTCACATGCAAAACGAGTATATTCACTTCTAGTTAACTGATTACAGGTCACTTCTACTGCCACCTTCAAAAGTTCACATCCAGTATAATTATGACTAGAATAAGTGCCGGAAAATTCACCTTTCTTTGTTGTTCTCTTCTCCTGTTTTGTTCTATTCTTTTTTGGAGGAGCCATAGTCAAACGATAGTAGCAAGAAAAATGATAGTAGCTAGCAAGAGAAATAAAGTGAAATATGGCGGATGTGAATTTGAGTGCTTACATATAGAAGAGAAATAAAGTGAAATATGGCTGGATGTGAATTTGAGTGCGACGCACAATCCACGGACCCATTCAAGTTTCCATTTCCAAGCTGAGCTAATCCATGATCACCATCTCCGAGGTAGTAGTGTCCCATCTGCTCATTCTTTATCCCCATGCCATCGAAGGAGGATTGAGGTGCCGACACGTCAGACCATGTCACAGTAAGAGACTCTCTGTCTTTATACGACGGCTTCTTAAAGAAGCGATGAATAACCTCTTCCAGCAGACCCGAATCCGAAGATTCTTTCGGAAAGAAGCTACAGTAGTACTTTGCGATGGCAGATTTAGATTTCCCAAACGGCAAAGAGAGACAGAAGTAGGAGGATTTGCAGAACACGAAGAAAAAGACGGATTAGGAGGTGCAATGTCATATGGAAACTGGTTATAAAATGCTCCAGGAGAGACCAAACAAGGGTTTGAAGAAGAAGAAAGAGCATGTTGACCGAAGGAGAAGGGGAAGAGGAATTCTCACAAACAGATTGAGGGCGTGACGAAAACGGCGGCGTCATAGGATTAAAGGAGCGGCAAGTCTGATGATGATATTGATTCTTAACAGAACAACAAGGCTATGACAGCTGTGACTGTGACTGTTTGGGGAAGGCGAAAGCAGAGGGAAGGGTGTGACAGCTGTGACTGTGAGGGTGAAGGTCAGGAGGAGGGGGAGAAGGAGGGTAGACGAAGTTGGTTCTGGATTTGAGACCGCGCATGGCAAGTGCGGCGCAATCGTAAGCACATGCGGCTTCCTCGGCGGTGTCGAAGGTTCCGAGCCACCGCCTCTCTTTAGACTGCGGGTCTCTGATCTCCGCCGCGTAATGCCCCCAAGGCCTGCGCCGAACACCGAGATATCTCAGAGTTCCGCCGCCGCCGGCTGAGCCACCGCCGGAAGACTCTCTCTGCAGCGGGCGTTTGACGTTGCATTTCTTTTGGTGTTTATCAGAGATCTTAGGCTCTGGTTCGGAGCTGTGGGTTTGACCATTGAGAAGCATAAATGCTTCCTTCATCAGAAACTACTTAGAGAAGGAATCAATCGGTTGGTATTGTTTTAAGGTTTCAGGACCGCTATGTGGTTTTTTTTTTTTTTTTGGTTTTAAGATTTCAGGCTGTGAGATGTGACCGCTAACAGACGAAGGTTAATTTAATTGAATTGCATATATTCGCAGAAGAAAGAGAGAGATATATTGGGGAGGCTAGCTAGAAAGGAGAAAGCGATTGATTTATTACATGCATGGAAGGGCCAAACACAAAATTCCAAAAAACAAAATATAATGAGGGATTTTTTCTCTTTTAGTTTGGAAAACATAATGAGAAGCTTTTAAGAGTATAATATCTTCTAACCGTCTAGGATGTTCTGCTGGGCCAACCGTCCATATTTGAGAGGGTTATCATCATCAATTTATCAGTCTTACATTTTTCAATTTTGAAATAATAAAAATATATATCAATTTGGCAAGCCGTATTGTTTTTTTTTGAAAAAACAAGCCATATTATTAAATTGACAAATTTCAACAAGTTATTTTGATAAGTTACAAATTTTTGCGTAATTTTTAAAATTATTAGGTAAGGTTTTGGTGAAAAATATTTCTTATAAATTAATTAACCATTGTATTTGAATAATTTTTTTACACAAATAAAATAAGAGACACTGTAAATCTAATATAACAATGATAAATTATCAAGTCTTACATGTCCAATATGTCACTGAGAAACACAATTTTTTATATTGTAAAATAAAATGGAACATAAAAAAGAATAAAATGGGCTCGACTACAATAAAATTTCCATATCAATTTAAACATATTTTAAAAGTTGGACATTACTGTTATTCTTGTTTATGGTAATTTTTGTTGAATCACCACTGATTTTAAAAGCTTAAGCTTATAGAAGGTGGGTCATCATATCTTTTATATTTTATATTTTATTTTTAATATTTTCCCTCACATGTAAGTCCGTTTGGATCTTTACATGTGCATTTTCAATTCGGCCTTTTTTGGACTCATTTGGGTCCTCACACATATTTTTATTTTTGGATAGAGCTATTGAATTTTGAACTTATGACCATTAAATTTTTTAACTCTGATATCGTATTAAATCAACACTGATCTAAAAAATTTAAACTTATAAAAAATAAATTATCGTATCTTTTATATTTTATCTTTAATAATTTTCACCTCCTCTGCTAATATTCCCTTTTCTTTTCTTTTTCCTGTGGCTGCAACAGAACAACTTGTGGGATAGTAATTGCCTTCGACTATTTCCAAAGTTAAAAAAATAATAATAATAATAGGAAGGTGTGAAGGTAAATAATATATGATTGATGATGTGGGTTGGAGATTTATTTCAAATAAGTTTGACTAATAATGATAGGTAAAATTTTCTCCTTTTTCTATTTTTATTTTTCCATTTGAATTTATATATTATTTATATTCTTTTAATTAATTTAATTTCTACTAAAGAATAATGGTCAAAAAGGAGAAGACGATGTAAATAAAGTATAGAATAGCTTAGTAGTTTTTTTCTAAAAAAATTCTGGGAAGTTGGAGAAGAAGAAATACACTCCTTCTGGTCAATACTCTCCTTCTGGTCCCCTCTGATTATTTTCAGAATGATGACACGGCGCTCAGAAGTTGTGGTCCCCTGTGATTACTTTATGAATGATTACACTAACGGCGCAGTTGTTCCTCCAACTTTTGTTTTTCGTTTTTGTTTTTTTTTTTAAAAAAAAACAAAACAAAACGTTTATTTGAGGTTAATTTATCTCTTCATTTTCTATGGCTGATACGGTATTAGAGAGGGTTAGGGTTTGAAAACTAAGGATTTATGGGTCACATGGACTTGTCTGATATAGGGGGTTTAATAGCTAGGGGTCTAGCTTCTGTTTCTAACTTGTACTGGTTGAGTCAGAAAAAGGAAGAGAAACATTTCTATCAACCCAAGGCCATATATCCCTCCTCTCTTTCTTCTCTCTCACTCGTACACTAATATTTCTCACCCACTCACCTTTTAACTACAACTAAAAAGGACTCAAAATTAATAACACCAAGTAGTAGCAGCTCACTTTGAACACGAATGAATTTTACTTGTTCATCAAATTAAAATATACTTATGTAATAAATCAAACGGTGAATATATTTTAGTACTTTATATTTTAATAAATTTATATATTAAATTTTTAAATTTTAAATATATCATATATATTTAATTTTCAATATACATTAACTCTTTCTAAAATATTATAAGTATATAATAAATAGCATCAACGTCCACTCATCTAACACGGTTCAACCAAAGAAAATGATATTGTTGANATTTTAAAATAATAGACATTAATTTGTAAAGGGAAAATAAATATAATGGGAATTAATTGCTTTATTTGGAGGTTCGAAAGTATATATAATTGGCAAGACTATTTTTGACGCTATGCTCATATAGCTCACCAATCCGCAATCAATAAAGAATCCTAAACGTTACTAACAGAACTAACCTCCTTATGAATCCCTTGAGAGCCCGTTACGATCGTCTCTCTCTGTCTAGCCCTTTCTCTATACTTTCTTTGCTTCCTGATTGCTTTTCAAGAAGCTCAAACAATGGCGAATAAAAACGGCGTCGTTGATCTTCGAACAAGAATTTCGAACCTCCACAATTACATCGCCGCCATTGACGATCAAACCCAGACCGTACGGGAAACAACCGACCAACTCCAGAGAGAGCAGAAACACGTCAAGAAGGGATTCAACGAGTTGCTGACCGAATTAATCTCTCAATTCGGCACTGCAAAAAATAATCTTGAAGAATTCGGATTCAAGATTCAGGACGAGGGGTTATTGATCGGGAACGAGGTAAACGAAGGAAACCTCCAAGAAAATGTTACCCCTGTGAGGGATTTACTGAAAGCGAAAGACGCTGGTGAATCAAAAGAAGTGGAGGATTTCATTGTCGAGGTAGGGATTCAATTCTCGTACGTAGTCGTGGAATTCTTGCTTTTCATGTTAGAGAGGAAAGAGCTCGAAACAGAGTACCAGAGGTTCACGTCTCTGGTTTCGGATAGCAAATCTTCCATGGAGATCTCAAGCAGAATCACTGCCCTGATCGAAATAGTCGAAGCCGAATTCAAGAAGAAGAAAGCCGAGGAATTGAGGCTGGGAATAAAATCGCCGGTATCGGATAGCTACGTGCCGTACGCAGAGTGTGTCAAAGAGAAAGAGATGAAGGGACTGATTCAGAAAATTCTGTATCGGATTCTTCATTTGGAATCTATTTGGAGGTTTAGATGCCCACCTGAATGGCTCATCGTGACGAGGGAAATGGTTTTGAACCTCGAAACAAGACTGGGAGAATTTAAGCAAGGATTGGATGAAATTGACAACAAGTTTATCGAGCTGAGAGATGAATATTTCCCATATTTCGTAAAGAATGAGGAAGCTCAAGTGAAAGCATTTGGGAAGAAGATTGAAATGCAAATATTGGGATTGTGGAAACCTTTGGAGCATTCCAATCCGAATAAGAAAAGAAAATCGTTTTGAATATTAGCTAGCTTTTGTAGAAAGTTTGACAAATGAAATGATTCTTGTAAAAGGAATTAATCTTTGTTCCAACGAGAAATTAATATCTTGTTCTTGGTCTCAATTTTCAGTCAACTTTTTTTGGTCGTGTGGATGCTGTTAAATCTGAAAAACTTCTAACATATTGTAGGTTTACAGAAAGGAAAATAAGGACATTTGTCATTAATTTTGAACCATTTTATTGCAATTTTTGTATCCTATATATGGACCCTCTTTGACATTTTATAACGACATAAATATCTTTCTTTGCAAATTTTTTACTTTAAACTACATAATTATGGGGTCAAACTTTTAATTTTGGATGATGTGGGTGATATCAATGAAAACCAGATTTAAGGGATTTAAAGGACTGAGAGAAATAGACCAGAAGATTAGTGAAATGAAGAACAAATTTGTCCCATACTTGTTTGTAGAGGATGAAGAATCTTAAGAGAGAATTTAGGAACATAATTTATTTCGAAATAATCCAATCGTGGAAGATTTAGAGGATTATTATTCAAATGAGAGAAAGAGGTTTGAAATTGGATTGATGGAAGCAGCTCAATTAGCTTATAAGATTGAAATAATATCACTTTGATTCCAACTATTAACATTTTGTTGTATCTTATCAGTTATATTCATGAATTCTTCTTTTTATATCATAGCATACAGAAAATAGTAAAGATTCGATTTTTACTCCCTTTAAGGTATTTCTGTGAAGTGTAAGACAGAAAAGAAGAAAATCATTTCTATATTAGAATACCAAAAAACTAAAACAGTACAGAAGAACGGGACTGAATAGCTGGTCGATTCTAAGTGATACTAATTATCCGAAGGAAACCAACTCTTTTACTATAAAACAATAAAGCGCGAAAAGAGAACATTAGAAACAAAGGTTAACAAAAAACCAGGGGAAAAGAAAAGAAAAAAAAAAAGAACAAGAACGTTGTCCACTAGCCCAAATTAGCACACATGTTCCTACGTTAAACAGCAGCAGAAAATAAATATGTAAAATACAACGTCGTGGCACAGGGCAGCAGCCAATCAAGGTCTCTTCAGACCAAGTAATGTTACATAAATTATTTTGACCGCAAATAAGCCTCTGATTGGCCACTTCTAAGCTCATTGCTCACTACAGGACCCCGAAAAATCAGGAGGTGACCGTTATTAGTAACTGTTCTGCCAGATCTGTTGGGACTGCTTAGAGGGTTGTTGGCCTTGTGAGCCACCAAGGGATGCATCCCTTGGATTTTGTTGCTGATGTTCCAGAGACATCCCTGCCTGTGAGTGGTAGAAATTCGGGTAACCGAGGGCCCCAAATTGCTGAGAAGGCTGCTGACCTTGTCGGAATCCACCGTGTTGCTGATTCTGCCCCTGGAAGCCATAGTAAGTGCTGGCCGGAACAGCAGACATTGCCCGGGAGCCTGGTCCATGAACCCACATGGCTGAGTTCTCATTCTGGAAGGCAAAGAGAAAAGAGCAATTGAGTTTCAAGGAAGAAAAAACACAGGAGTAAAAGACAAGAAAAAAATTTAAGACAAACTGTATTCAAGGAAAATAAATTATTTTCTGGCTTAATAGATAGAAGCATAATATATAATTAAGAAAACTTCATATTTTCACAGAGGGAAAAATAAATAAATAAACAAAATTTCATAAGCTTTTTAACGGCAGCCAAAAGTTACCTGCTGAAGTGAGATCAAATGGTTAGCATCCTTATACTGCGAACTTAATACATCTTCGTAGCCAATAGTTGAGCCTGTAGGTGCTGTGGGAGGATTCAAAGGAAAGTTTCCTCCAGGAATGCTGGTTGAACTTCCAAACCCATATCCGGAGGCAACAGCAGCAGCAGCAGCAGACTGAGGCAAGCTGCTTACAGAAACACTATTTTTATACTGTGGAAGCACTGCAGCCAGAGACTGATGGTATGTGCTGTTACCAGCAAATGCTTGCTGGAATGCTGATGGCATATATGTGTAGCTCTGGGGCAAGAAAGGATAACCAATCATGTTGGCAAAATGTCCCAAAGGAAGAGTGGGTTGAGAATAAGGGTGCATAGCAAGATGTTGTGGAAGGGCAGGTCCTGTAGCAACGTTGGCACCAGGTAGGGTCTGTTGACTTGGCTGAGGTGTAGAAATACTACCTGCTCTCAAACCCTGAAAAATTGCAAGAAAAATAGAAACCTCAATACATTACACTAGTGAACCATGTCCTGTTTAATTCAAAAAAACAGAACCATTTTCCTGTTTGTCTCGGTGTGGAAGCAGCTACTATTTAATTATTTGCTCATAAAATCAAGAAACACATTGTGGATGGAAAAATGGCATTTTGGGTCCGCAAGTATTAAGATCTAAAGGTAATTAATGTCAACATCATATGCCTCATACTTTAATTGCATGTTATAATATTCCTAAAAAGCCACTCCAAAATAATTTGAAAATACAGGTCAAATTGTTCAATCCAGAATCTTTCATTATCATGCAAAAACTACAACAAATCACCCCAAGGACACGCTATCAAAATGAATATAATTTGTTTCCCTTGAGCAATTAGAGAGAGAGGAGCAAATTTCATCTCTGGTGGTTGTAGCAGCAAGACTATGTAAATGGCACTGCAGTTTTGCTTCATCCATCATATGGTCTGGATATTAATCCCACTCAGTACAAGCACAGAGGATACGTCAATATGAAAACAACATGAGAAGGTAGATTAGAAAGACATTCAGCCATTCTTTAAAGTTTATGGGTCTATATTTCTGGGGCCACGATGGGAAGTTTTAAGTTACTCCGTCCTCAGTCTCTATCAATGTAAATGGCCATGCTCAATGATACACAAGTAAATAAAGCAATCAGACAAGAAATCAAGGCAAGTTTAGATCTAAGAGTAAGAGGAACTGGAGGCAGTGAAGGTATTCAATCAATAAGAGTGACAAAGAAATGATTCTTGAGAAACCAAAGTTAGATAATTGATTTAAGACGGTTGAATCACAAAGCCATCATCCAAATTAAGATTAGAGCAAAATAAGAAAACAAAATGTAAACATTCCATACATAAGTAATTTAGATGGTTATAGTAATTTGACTAACATTTATCAAGTTTATAGTTTCCTTCTACAGTTAGATACTTATCTGATCAAGACAAATGTTTATCTTTCACATGCATGTCATTTCCTAATTAATTAATATGGAATATTAAAAAAACATTGTTATCTAATATTTTGGGAATATGAGGTAAATTGTAATAAGCACCAAACATCTGCTAGATGCGTAGTAAAATAAAAAAAATAAAAAAAATTAATAAGCTAGAGCAAAGAGGCACCTCTGGCATGGACATGGTGGGACCACTGATAGAAGAAGCCACATTGCTGTATTTTGTGGGCATTGATTGCGTAACTGGGAACGGTGAGTATGAAAGATCCTCTCTTGGAGTCTGACCAGTTGAAGTCAACAAAGTGCTTGGCAATGAATTTGTATACCCCTGTGGCAAGAAATTGCAGATTTAAAGAGATCAAATTGAATTGGCACTGGAATACTGGTCACTGATTACTAGTAGAAAATACAAGGTGCAAACACAAAGCCCAAGCAGGGGAAAATGAAAAGAAAAGAAAAGCAACAATGCAAAATGAAAAATAAAAAATGCATCATGAAATATTAGAGGGGAAAGCACATAAAATTAACAATGCACAACCAATACAATAAAGAAAACAAACAAAGGGCTTCATTGCATGTCTCTTAATACCCCAACCCTCAATTCTCGAACTGTGCCATTCTGTATTTCTCTTACAATCCTCACCATTAAGTTAAAAATTCACATCAACTGCACTCCATTCTATTTCTTACCTCTATATACTTGTGCATACAACTTTCTTCACCTTGTAACATGTAAACCAATCAGTTTAATATCATAAAAATAAAATTATTAACAGTTAAAAATTTCAAAAGAATTAAATAGAACAAAGCTCAAGCTCATGTATCCTGATCACCCCTGTGTATGAGAATTCAAGCAGCATATTATCACATTCCTAATGTCCAGAGTTATACTTTTTACTTTCTCAATTTTCCTATAGTTTTCAAACTTTAAAAAACCTAAAATCTGATCTAACAATTATTTCCATGTCAAAAACTAAATGCAACAACTATGTTTCCTCGATAAACATAAGTAACCCGCAAATAGAGGTTCTTATCTAAATATAACAAAAACATTTTCATTCATAACTCAAGTTTTAAAAATGCAACATTTTAACTAGTCAATCAGCACTCAAGCATAATCCCATCATTAATTTGAAACTATCAGCATCACATAGTGCAAACAAAACTGACCATTACACTAGAGAAAGAAGCAAGATTCTGCATCTGTGAGCTCGTCTGTGGATGAGTGAATGGAACGTTCAACTGCTGAGAGCTTTCATAATTAAATCCAGGTGCAACAGAAGAAAATGAATATTGATTACCCTGAACAGTTTCAGGGGTTTCCTGTTTCAAGACCTCTACTTGTGAACCTGAAGAAGAATCATAATCCCCAGCCCCTGGCCCAGGTCTATGAATCAAATTTCCATCTGAGGTGCTCCTGAGATGCTCATCATCATAATATTCAGGATTTCTGCAAGAAATACATATTTTAAATAAGAGTACCTAACAACCAATAAGCAAAACAACAGGTAATATCACCATAAATACCTTGAGTCTGAGTGCCCAATTGCAGAGACATCCACTGTCGTAGATGCCTCCTCCAGGTTACTTTTCAATGGCCTAGAGGTATATGAACCAGAACCAGAGCCAGAGCCAGAAAGGGCAGCATTAGAGCCAGATCCAAAACTTCCAAAGCTCAGGTGCAGGCAGTCTGGAGTATGTAGTTGTAGGTGATTTGGAATTACTACGGAAGGGCCATCCTCTTCAGGTGGTGCTCCCACGTCATCCTTCTCTATATTAAGTTGCTGTAAGTTTGTAGCCACTGAAGAAGCACTCTCTTCAGCTGAAACAGATAATGTAAGCTGCCAATATATCTTAAAGAACATTAAGAATTCGAAATTATGAAGGAGAGAAGAAAAAACATCTTCAAAACCAAGGCAACAATATTTACCAAAAAGGAAAAGAAAGTGTAAATGTCTAATCAACAATTTATCCAGTGAGGACTTTTCTTTTCCTTTTTGCTCAAAGTAGTGCTACCTACTCTATAGTATCATGCTCACCTTCACTGAGGTCAAAAGCATGCCCATGTGGTTGGTAGGAAGTCATGTCCTTGTACAAGTCATTATCAAAAGCAGGGGCACCTCCAGATTCATCCTCTTGTATATTTCGACCAGATATAGAAGCAGGTGCTATATAGTTTGAAGTAAATGTCTCAGCAGGACCATCTTCTGCCACCTGAACATCATCTAACTGAGAATTTAGGCGCTGATTAGTTCTATCCACGGACAAACTAGATGAATCTGCATACAGCACAGAGTCAGCAGGTGCCTCTACAACAGATGACAGACTAGCAGCTGGTGGCTGCTCGATCGAGGGCCACTCATCCTCGGCAGCAATATCCTGGCTTGAAACAATCACTACCTCACCATGCATCTCTGAAACTTTGGAACCATGATCTTGTGATAAGTGCAAATTGTGATGCAAAGCTCCTGAAGGAGGTGGGGGAACAGTGTGATGATTGCCACTGTGGATGGAAGAGTTTGGCATGGCAGAAGCCTTTGCTTGTGGTCTACCCATTTTAACAATATCTGCCATTGAAACTTGACCTGGGACCCCCAACCAAGCAGACTGAAATCCAGAAGAAGCCTGTGAAGATGACAATATACCATCTCCTGAACCTACCGCAGACATCTTATTTTCTACGGCTATAGATTCACTGCAAAAGATTTTGCAAATAAATCAGAAATAATTACTGCATATCACAGATAGGTCAATAACAGAAAACATATCATATTATGCTTGCATTATCCAATATTAGACAAAAAATAATTTAAAACTTTCACCTGTACAACACGAAACCTACATGATAATAATGCAAATAGCAGCACTAAAGCAGCAAAAGTTGTAACCTCTGTACAATTATGAGATAATAAAAGATTCCACGCCCAGGCCTTCAATACGTTACTCAGAACTTATAGGAATCTAGCCATGAAATTCATGATTAATCAGCCTAACTTATAAATCTCCATAGCTTAGACAGTTACATGGAAGCACTATCTACCCTTCAGTAGGTTTATGATTAACAGCCATTTTGCAGACTGCAGTACATTTTCTTCAAATAAGAGTTAACCACTACGTTATCCAAATTAAATCCATAAAGATTTAGCAAGTAGTCTTCTCTCACAATAAAACTAGAAAAAAAGATAATATGTTCACAATTAATGAAAGAAGATAACATTCATAAAGCTTCCATTAGGTCAATTTCAAGTAAAATATTTTGAAAAATTCTCACTTTTTACTACAAAAGATTTTGAGATTTTAAAGCTTCATGGAAGCATATTTCAAGCTAATTCCAGACTACCAGCATTCAGTTCCTTAAACACTAAATATGACATATTCTGTTAAGGATAGAAGTGCAATCACCAGCACAGAAACTGAAGAGATAAGTAAAAAAAAAAATTAAAAATTGAATATTTATTTTCTTGAGCTTATTGGTCCACCGCCAAGTTGCCAATTCCTCGAGTGGAAAAATGCAAAAGAAATTAAGAAGGATATAAGGTTGTGGCTTAAACAATTAGTACCTATAAGATGGAGGTCGCCAGCTTGGATTATTTCCAGCCACAGTGGATGCAGAAGATGAAGCTCCTCCATAAGCATGTGTTTCATTTTCCTTCTTGTATGCAGATTTACCATGAAAAGCACCAGGCTCTGAAGAAAAGCTGATAGGTAAGACTTTTTTCTCAAGGTCCCACAATAATTTCAAACTATAACGTAAATGCCTAAAATGCATCGCAATGGCCACATACCATTAGAACTAAGTTGGATTGAACTGCCACGTCCAACATAACGTTCTGCACCACCCCTACCACCACGACTGGAAGAGTTATTAGCACCACGAGACCTGGAATCTGTAGTATCCTTATTCTGAAACAAGGAGAAAGAGAAAGGCAAAAAAGGGATCACAAGATAATAATACATGATAAAGCGAAATAACAAGTACACTATGTGTGCCTTACAGTAATTAAAAAAATTGATGTTCAAGTAAACTGCAAAAAGATAAAATATTTCAAGTGAACTGCATAGAAAGAGAACCTAAATAGGAAAGTTTACTAAAATTGAACTTTCAAATAAAATTAAATAAGTTTTTGCAGATCCAAACACACACACCTCTTTCTTCTTTTCTCGTTTGCTCTTCACTTCATGAAAAGGATCTACACAAGTTGAAAACTTCACATTAGAAGTGACTTT
Organism: Ochetophila trinervis; assembly: GCA_003254975.1. Classification (NCBI taxonomy): domain Eukaryota; kingdom Viridiplantae; phylum Streptophyta; class Magnoliopsida; order Rosales; family Rhamnaceae; genus Ochetophila; species Ochetophila trinervis. The sequence goes on from QANX01003206.1 coordinate 24,575, forward strand.
CAATGGGAAAAAAAAATACCAAGTGATGAAAGCTTGAATTCTTCCTATGCCCAATGCAAGAAACAACACAGCATAAATCAGGATTCCCTAGCCAGCAACAAAAACAGCATGATTAATGGAACTTTTATCTAATAAGTTGTTCCAACGCTTCTTCAGTATTTTTTTCTATGCGAAAAAAGAATTCAAAAAAATTCAATTAATCTATTTAGAGGTATACCAAAAGCCCATCATACCTAACGCACATGAAAGTACTAAGAACCCTATATTCAACAGAAAAATAAATAAATAAATAAATGAACAAAGATAGTAATGAAAGAAAGAAGTAGAGCTGAATATAGCACAGCTATATTATTTTGAATATGATGAATGGAAGTTTCTGTCAAAAAATTATTTAAATCCATGCCCAAAAAAGAAAAGTAGAAGTACAAGCGGATAAATTCCAACGAATTTCTTCAATTTCTGGGAAAATCCCCTCGTCCCCGAATCAAAAATAAATAAATAAATATGTACAAAAGAAAAGAAGAAGAATCTACTTTCTGGCCAGTGATATAACAGTTCGTCCCAGTGAATACAAGAACTCCCAAAACAATCACAGCCAAAACAAAAAGAAAGAAAGAAAAAAAAAAAAAAAACCGATACCCATAGTTCCTTGGCCTCCAGCAATCAAACCAAAAAAAAAAAAAAAACAAAAACTAAAAAACCAACTTAGCTCGAGCGTGAGAGAAAGAGAGAGAGAGGACCTTGAGCGAGAAGACGATTAACAGCTTCGTTAGGGTCCATGTTGCAGTCTTTGAGCATGGCATAGATCTCCTGCTCGGTGCAGTTGTTAACAATCTCCTTCAAGCTCAGTACCATCTTCCTTGAGGCGGCTGGAATACCTGATATTCCATTATTGCCCTTGCCATTGCTTCCTCCTCCTCCTCCTCCTTTCCCACTCATCCTGTTGTAGCCCCCGTAGAAAACCCTCAGATCTGAGACCGCCGAGACGGCTCTCGCTCTTCGCTTCGTTGCTCGGCTGGGGTTTCTCGCCGCTAAACCACAACAAACCAGAAAAAAATACGAAAACAAAAATAACCAAAATATATATCCAAACAATACTCAAACCTCTCTCTTTCGGCACCGAAAACCCTCTCTCTCTTTCTTTCTCTTTCCCTTTCTCTTCCCTCTTTGTCTTTCTTTCCTACGCTCTCTCGGTGCAATTTTTTATTATTTTCGATTTTCGGATTAATAATTGCTATCTCATTTTAATTTATTTTTTTACTGTCATTAGCCGTGAAAAAAATAAATAATAAATAAATGAGGAAACTTTATCAGTCCAATTAAAATTAAATTGCGGGATGACAATTTTTTTTTCTTTTTTGCAAGAGGCGTGATGAGAACATGAAGATATTATTTATATATTAAATGGGTAAATTTACATTAAATCATCTTAAACTATTAGGCTATTATCAGCACACTTTATAAATCTCTCTAATCTTATAATTAATTCTTAAAATGTAGGAAAAATATTCTTTCAAAATAGATATATAAGAAAAATATACAATTTTTTTAGGAATAAGAAAAATATACAATTAAAAACAAAGTAATAAGTTTTATTAATAATCATGTCATATCCCTTTTGATCTTATTTATGTATTTTTTTTATATATATAATCGAGTATTTTTTTTGCTATTGTAAGTGTTTGGATGGGACTTTTTTCTATTAACTTTGAAAATAGTTTAAAGTTTTCATAATATTCATAACATATCGTGAACCAGATAATAAAAATAAATAAATAAATAAAAGAAGAAGACAAAATTACATAAATACCCCCCTTTTTTTAAAAACTTTGTTAACACGTACCTTTTATTTTATAATAATTACTTATATCTTAAATATTTTGACTCTATTGTGAAAAAAAAAATATGTATATATATATATATATATCCTTCTATCGTTCAATAGAGATTTATTTTTCTAATGATAAGGATACTCTATGATTACAAACATTGCTTAGCCATAAATTTACACATTATGAAAGACATAAAAAGTTAGAGTGATGATATGGTGTAACATTGCATGAATGTTTTCATACAAAATTTATTGTAAATTATTCTTCAATTGAAAAAGGTAAAAGGCTTTTTAAAATGTGAGAGAAAACGTACAAGGCAGCAAACTTTATATAGAAAATACAATTCTGCATTGAATATATAGGAGCATTATGAACTACTAAAATAAACTAAACCGACATTATTTTTCGGCTTTTGAGGAGAGAGTCGCAAGGATATTTATGTAATTTTAACATTTAATATTGTTGGATATTTTTGGAGTCAAACTACCAAACTCAATCTCTATCCAAATGGTGTCAGCCAGTTTAGGTCTGTTTTCCGTGGGTTCAGTTCAACTCCGTTTGCAGATTGAGCGTTATCCAATCTATCCACCCAAACCAAACGGAAAGTACTTTGTCCAAAAGGAAATTTTTTAAGAGACAAAACAAAGTGACCTGTTAAAAAGCTCCCCAATTGGAACCAATCCATTTGTGGTTTTTTTTTTATTTTTTAACTTTTCTTTTCTGTTCTTTTGGGTTTAAGATGTTATTAGGATTTCACAATTCCACCTAATGGCTAACATTATGATTAAAAAAAAAAATTTGCATAGTATACTCATATTTATTTATTTTTTTTTTTTTTGAGTAGCTCGCCTCATCTACCTTAATAAAACTTTCCTACCAAGACAACATTTTTTGTTTTGCCATTGTAAAACTGCAGTATTTGTATATCAGCATGTTTTCCGTTATAATTTAAAAATATTCACAATGAGAACATAATTTTATATATATATATATATATGTATTTTTAATTATAAAAACACATGTATATATATAATGAGATGGGTGGTTTATATTAAATTGAATACTACATGATAAATATTTTTTTTTATTGAAAAAGCAAAAGGACAATTCAACTAAGTTGGCACTCTTTTCCTTTCTGATTCCCTCACAAAATACATAAAAAAATAAAAAAAAATCATTAAGTACAATAAGAAGGAAAATTCAAAAAAAAAATCCGACCTTGTTAAAATTCTATAATGTAAATTTAAAATAAAATAAAAAACCATTATAGAAAAAAANTAATTATTGTTATTATTATTATTTTTTTAATGAATAACAAACCTAACATTGGCTAGTTGGAAATATTAATGGTTAATGCTTATCCCATCATTTCTAATATTAAATTACGAAGTAATAATTGAACGACCAATATTGGAGGCATTGTCTTGGATTTGGGCCATGATCTTCCTAGTAAATATTTTAAAGTCTGGTTTTTTCTCGTATTGGAACGTGACTTTTCCTAATGATAATAATAACAATAATATATTCAATATTCAAACTACCTAACACGCAGTGGATACTTCTCTTTGGTCTTCAAATAACAATACAATTCATACTGCAACTTCATTGCCTTTCACGTTTCCTAACATTTTCTAGTCCAAACACTCTAGAATCGCAACAAAGTCAATTTATTAATCCGTCACAAACAATACGCAGCAACCTGACTTTGACTATGGTTTTATATAACCACGCTACTTGAATTCAATTAAACTGAAAATATGATGCATAATTATATACAGGAGTGGAATTTTGTCTATTTTAATTAAAATTAAACATTCCTGATATATAACCACTAGACAGTTGCTATGGCATAGTTTTAATTTTTCAGTAGATTAATATACCAACATATTGAATTGCGGTTTTAAACACAAATACTTTAACTTAGATCCTATTTGCTCGTAATAAATTGTGTGATTTGCATGATGCACAAAATATATACATATGGTTATTGAATTATTCTTTTGGTAATTATATGGGTATTGAATTTTTTGTTTTACATAATTCCTAGTTTGAAAAAGAGGAAAAACAATGACTCAAACCTACAATTTAAATATACACACACATATATATATATATATATATGAATATGATAGGTATGCATAAGATATTATTTTTGATGAATAGAAAAAAGATCTCTAGATAGTATTATAGACTTTAAGATATAGTTATCCATCACACAACACAATTTAAAAATACATATGAATATGAAAAGTACAATACCGAGGCAATCTATATGCATACATATTATTTTTTTTGTGAATAGAAAAATGATCTTTAGTTAGTATTATAGACCTCAAAAAAANATTAATTTATAATAGCCCATTTAAATAATATAATTTCAAAAATATTTTGACTTCTTAATTTATTATGTTTTAATTATTTAATTAATATTTACTGAATATAATAAAAAATTTACTATAATAGTAAAGACATAGTAGTAAAAAAAAGCGTTACTAATTTTTTTTAACTTTTCCATACTGGTTTAAAAAATATGTTTTATAATCAATAAATACTTGTTTTAGCATAAATATTTAAATATTTTCAAACAGAGATTTTGGCTTAAAAAAATCATTATTAACCTAATATTATTTAAAAATTGCTTTTATCCAAATAAAAACAGGTGCAATTTTTTGTTTCAGCCGTGAAAGAAGTCTGTTTAAAAAATATGCAGATCAAACGGTTGGAAACCGATAAAGATCAAATGATCGGACGCTTAAAATTCATACGTCGGCACTGACATCCAATACATGGCGTAGGCATAGAAGCCAATCCCAAATGCGAATAGTAGAAGAAGAGAGAAGAAGATGAGGGTCTCGTTGCTCTGCAACTCCTCTCTCTCACTCCCTTTTCAACCGCCACGCTGTCACTCCTCTAAGCCTCCACTGCTATCCAACCACAGCAATTCCGGCAATTGGGTTAACAAAACCCTTATCGGAGTTGTCTCCGGGGCTCTCTCACTTGGGCTTCTGGTAATCCCCCCAACTTCCATTGCTCTCGAAGCTTCGTCCATACAATCTCCACCTTCTTCTTCTTCTTCTGGTTATTGTCGAGAGGAAGAGCTAGTAGAGGAGAGGGCTGAGGCAGGGTCCGATTCTGTGGTAACCAATGAGGGAATTGTGGAGGAAGCTTGGGAAATCGTCAATGAAAGCTTCCTCGGCGCTGGCCGCCATCGCTGGTCTACCGAAGATTGGCAGGTATGGAATGTGTATATGTACGCACCATCATGAACATTAGAATTAGTGAATATGAATTTTTTAGTGGTCAAGCAAGAAACAAGTTTCAGTTATTTTGACTACTGAATCTCACAGTTAGCCTAAAACTTCATGCTTCAACTGTTCAGGTCCACGAATAATGATATGATAGCAAAATGTACATTTTTTGATGGTTTCAGCGGAGAAGGGGAGATATAAGGAGTTCTTCGATCCAGACAAGGTCGAAAGCTCATGATATAATCAAGCGGATGTTGGGTAGCTTGGGTGACCCCTATACGCGATTTCTTTCCCCAGAGGAAGTAATTGGTTCCACTCCATCTCTCTCTTTTCCATTTTTCTTCTCTCTTCCATATGCATTGTGTGTTTAAATATACATATGCGATATTTGAAGTTTACGCATAAACTATGTAAACTAATGGCCATGCTTTTATACCTCATGCATACCTGTTAATGTTGTATTAACCTACGAGCTTTACGGTGTTCTTATTCCGTTGCATGTCCCGCTTTTGGCTTCGCCGAAAGTTCTCCAGGATGGCTAGGTATGACATGAGTGGTATTGGAATAAGCCTTAAGGAAGTGCCGGATGAAAATGGAGTTGTAAAATTGAAGGTGCTAGGAATCTTACTGGATGGTCCTGCACATTCTGCAGGTGTAAGGCAGGTAGATGAAAAGATGTATTAATATAATTTCTTTTTGTTACAACATTCGTCTCTTTGTGCTTTGAATTTCATTTGCTAATGATTCATAGAGTTGATGTATCACTATAATTTCTTTTTGTTACAACATTCGTCTCTTTGTGCTTTGAATTTCATTTGCTAATGATTCATAGAGTTGATGTATCACTTGAATTTCTTTTTGTTACAACATTCGATAATGTTTGAGTCAAGACAATGTTATATTGGGTGCTCCTGCAGCTGTTAACTGTAGTTTCCTTTTCCATATGCACATCTTAGTTTATTCTGTCTTTGGGGTCTTTGCATTATCTTGAACTGAGGCTGTATTATCCTTTTATTTATATATCTATATATATACATTTATTATTGGATGGTTCTTGGTTTCTTTCACCCAATCATCCATTGCCTTATATATATATTTATTTATATATATGTTCATTTAATCTTTTTCTTTCTAAGTGCTGCCATATCCATTAATATCATCTGAATAATCAGATGATCAAATGTCGAATGACATGTTTTTATAAAAGATGAGATCTTTTTTCAGGGAGATGAAGTAATAGCTGTTAATGGAGTTGATGTGACTGGGAAGTCAGCCTTTGAAGTATCATCTTTGTTACAAGGCCCTAATGAAACCTTTGTTACTATTAAGGTATTGATTTTATTTCTAACAATATTATTTTCTTTGATAAAAGAAACAAAAGTGTCATCCTCAATTAATTTTGTATGCAAAGTATTGTCATGTTACTATTTATTTTTTTTGTACTGTCTTCATGGACATTGCTCAGAATAAAATTTTGTCAATTTTAGGTGAAGCATGGCAATTGTGGGCCTACTCAATCTTTAGAAGTTGAAAGACAAGTTGTTGCACGAACCCCAGTCTTTTATCGGTTGGAACAAGTGGAGAATGGGAAGATATCTGTTGGTTACATGCGCTTAAAAGAGTTCAATGCCTTGGCTAGAAAAGATTTGGTCATTGGTATAAATATAACTAAAATGATTGTTATTATACTTCATCAATATGTAAAATTATATTTCGCATAGTACTATAGTATGTATGCTTTTTGAGAATTTTCTTTTCCCCTTGTTTTGGTCTCTAAGTCTTAGCATAGGTGGAAGGAAGAAGGAAATTAGTACACACATACATTCCCTTTATTCATTCTTTTTTCCTATAACATAGGAATGAAATGATTAATAAATTTTAATCCAGCATAGTGAAATATATAGTGTAAGTGATTTCTTAGACACAGTCTCAACGAAATATCTATTTTGATGCATGCACTTGGTACTTAAACTTTAAATAAATTTGTTTTCTGAAAGTGCATATACACCCTTTAATTAATGAAAAGTTTCACCTCTTGTGTTTTTCTTCTAATTTTTTCTGGGACAAATTATATTTTGAATAGTTGATTTTTAATATTTCTTTGATATCAATGACAATTTATGCTTGGAGTCTTATCTTTGCCCTTATTTACATCTACCTACTGTAGGGCTCTTAAATCTTTTATTCTGGAGTTATCTGGACTTGGTTCGGTTTTTAGATTAATGAAATAATGATTGTTGCAGCGATGAAGCGACTTCAGGACATGGGTGCGTCATTTTTCATTCTAGATCTTAGAGATAATCTTGGTGGACTGGTACAGGTTCGAATGATAAGTTTACCTTGTTATGTTTAACTTTGAGTTTATGTTGAATATATTTATTTGGACATATGGAGAGATTTTTGTTGCATTTTTAAATTACAACTGGATTAGTATCATTGTTCACATCAAAAAAGAAAAATATTAAAAAAATACTCCACCTGAAAAGAAAGCTGATATCTCCCTCTCCTACTCACGGAACATTTGTACCTATTCGGAATTCCCTATCAACCAGTTTGAATTTGAAAAGTTGATTTCATTTGACTTGACGAGGTCATGGAGGGCTGTATTGAATACTGAAGTTATTTAACATTCTCCATTAGAAATTTCAACTAGACTGTAAAGATTGTCTGGTCCATACATACTACAATAAATTCATGGAGTCCGCCATGCTTTAGTACCTAAAAGTTTCACAGTTTCATTTGCATTTTATTGTCAGTATAATATGACATGTATTTATCAAAACAAAAAAGTATAATATGACATGCATGAAATAGTAATAGTTACAGAAACCATTTATTCCTAATTGGAAGCAATAAATTGTTCCATTATTGTAAAATATGTCCTCAATTATGTTCACTAGATGCATGACAACCATCTCAATGATATCTGCGTGTGAAGTTGTTTATTTGTTATAATTGAATTTTGAAGTTAGTGAATTTGATTCTATGGCTTTATATACTTCAGGCTGGAATAGAAATTGCCAAGCTCTTTCTTCATAAAGGGGACACGGTATGTCAATTCTGGAGACTCAGACTTTAAAGATGCATCTATTATGTTCTTTCTTTCATATGTAGGCCATATTATGTTAAGTTCTTTCATCATTCCTCCTTTCTCGGCTCCTTATTGTCTGCAGTTTGTGTACTGTTTCTCACTTTTTTACAATGATGATGGAATTCAATATGAATGTTGTTCTCTTTCCTCACGTATGTTGTCTGTTTTCTTAGTGTTAAAGAGAAAATTCCAATTAACTGAATTTGTTAGGAGGTTGGACAATATGAATTGTTGTGTTGAAATTCTTATTTGTTGCAGTGGAGATTATTTTAATTGTGATATTGCCAGCTACGCAAAAATGCCTCTTTATTATCATTTTAATCTATTTTTCTACTACACTAACTGTGTCAATGTGGTGTGCTCTTCTGTGATTTTATACACACAGGTAATTTATACGGTTGGAAGGGATCCCCAGTACCAACAGACTATTGTTGCAGACACTAGCCCATTGGTTTCAGCTCCTGTTATTGTATGCTTTTACTTCTGAGATTTAACTACCAAAAAGTTTTAGCAAATTTCTCTGTTGTTTAATGGCTTGTTACTGTTTGAAGCTATCTCATGCTCTTGTTAGCATCGATTTTGAATTAATTTTTTGGTCATTACCCAACATTGAGGATGAGGACAGTGATGTCATTGTTTGATTTGGAGATAGACCAATATTAATGGTGACTTATATTGGATTAAATTTGTGTTGAGTAGGATTCTAGAGTTGCTTCTCTGTCCAATATGCGATGAAGGCAAAAATAAGAACATTGTAGCCATAACTTCTTTAAATAGACAAGCCAATGTTTATTGTCTGCATGGTAAGAAAACATTTCTTTGGTTGGAAAGCCAATATAACTCCTTTGCGCCTTCAAATTTTGATCCCTAAAAGATGAATTTCATTCTGATAACTTTTGTCTCAAAATCATTACTGGACTATTTTTTCATGAAGGATCTTGTGAGCATGTCTTCTCTACTAAGTTGTTAGGAAATTTGGCAATTTACTTCTGAAATGTTGGCTGACTATAGGCTCTTGTCTCATTTCTCATGCAGGTTTTGGTGAACAACAATACTGCTAGTGCAAGTGAAATTGTGAGCATCTTAATTTTCCAAATTCTGGGCTATTATTGATTTGGGATTTTACAACTGTAGTATTTATAGGTAGTGATGGTTCTTCTTGCAGGTTGCTTCTGCACTGCATGACAATTGTAGAGCTGTTCTTGTGGGTCAACGAACATTTGGCAAGGTTCAATATTTGAACATTTCTGCTAACATTTGACTTCAAAATTGTCTTCATATTCTTTGATGTATGATTATGTTGTACTTGCAAGAAAGAAAAAAGAACGCAAGTCATCCTGAAATACGCTGGGAGCTTCTTTCCTACATATCCTATTTTACCACAAGAAATAAAAGGAAGCAATTAAAGTATAGAGAAGTCGAGTCCAGTTTATGAAAGAGTGAAGAAATTGGACAATCAAAGGATATAAAAATCTGAAACAATAAAACCCATATTTTGCTTAAACTTCAATAGCTTTACTTTATTATGGCATGCCTATCATTTTACGGGTTAAGAGATGCCTCTTTATGGATGAGGAGGAAATATAAATCAGATAGATTTTTTCCTTCTGTCTTTATGATTCTATTGTCATTCCCAATGCTTTTGACAGGGTCTGATTCAATCTGTATTTGAACTTCATGATGGCTCTGGTGTGGTTGTCACTGTCGGGAAGTATGTAACCCCAAATCATAAGGACATAAATGGCAACGGAATAGAGCCTGATTACCAGAATCTCCCAGGTAGAACTCTTCATTTTTGACACTATAAAATGGTGTTATACCTCATTTAATCTAAATAACTTCGCAAATGCAGCTTGGAAAGATGTCAAAAACCGTCTTTCACAGTGCAGTATGCTTCAGCAAGGATAATTGACGGATTTAGTGTCAGATTTTAGCATTTATAATTTAGTCATTGTTTCTGCCCTTCAGCAAAGTATTATCCAACTCACAATCTGCCAATATGAAAGTTGCCAGTGTCCTTGAAAATTCATGCATGGAATTGGATTTGCAATTTGGTTATTCTGCCCAACGGTTTTGTTCCCTGCGAGCGGATGTATATACATTTACCTATAGATTGCACCACTAACAAGCAAGCAAAAGGATTTTATGGGTTTTTTAGTTGTGTTTGCGATGGTTAAGAGTCAGATGAGGTGTTGTATTGAAGAACACAATAAGAAAGTATGCCGTACTTCTGTTGATCACCATATTTTCATCTTAGCTGTTTGCTTGAAGTTGAACCATGACATGATAATATTCCCATAGATTTGTCTATTCTTGTGATGAGCATCTGAAATTTCTCGTTGGGACTGGTATGTAACTTAAAATAAAACAGCAAATTTTGAATATTTATCTATAATTTTTCATCTCCATTTTATATCCCTATAAGGTTGACGTTTTTCTCATCCCATGTATTGGTCTCGCTCACTATTCTATATATAGACTTGACTTTATTTGAATTTCCTCCACCCTTTCAGTCTTCCTCTCTTTTACTTGGGAATAGGGTGGTTTCTAATGGAAAGTAAATTGGGACGAATAAAGTTTGGTACGAGCAAGTACTTTTAGTAGAAAAATAAAAGCACCTTTTAAACTGGTTTTATTTCCTATTCGGGAAATTCAACTTACAAGTCTACGAAACCTTTAATGTAAATCTTTAAAAGAGAACGGAATCGAAGGCAAGAAAATCAATTTTCACTGCCTTTGGTAACAAGTATGTGGTCCTAGATAATGTCCTTCTACAACTCATTAAGTTCTTACGATAAAATTATCCTACTATAAAAACCTATATTTTTTTTTTTCTTTTTTCTTTTTCGTCTAGACTTCAACTTGATCCGTTACAATGGATCGCTTATAATTAAGATTGCAAAACAATGATTCTAATCGCATGAAATATGAATAATTCATTATTTTAAAGTAGCAAATAACATTAAGATATATTTTTAGTTACAAAAGATTATTCATTTATACTTTAGAGAAAGAATAAAGCTATCCTAACCTTACAGATTAGGGCATTAACGCATTTGTTTATTAAAGAATTTATTTTGGCATGGGTTTGTCAAGCAATTGAAATAATCCAAAATGGTATTCAATTGGGCTCAACCGCCAAAGACTACTAAGCCATATAAGTTGGGTTTCTGAACCTAATTTTTGCTTTGACGTTTCTTAGCTTAATTAATGAGTTTTGGATTTAGGCTAATTTTCATGTCTGAAAAGGGCAAAAGACTCGACCCATATCGGGTATGTTGGGTTCTAGACTAGTCATTTTGGGTTTTCCTATTTGAAGCTTATTACTTCATATTAAAATTATATTTCTTTTTATAAAGGAATCATCACTAGTAAAATAAACAATAAAAAGAGAGAAAAGAAAATGTTTGTTTGTGAAGCTGAACAAGCAGCAAAGCTAACCAAGGGGGACAACATTCTTGATTACAAACCAAGAAAATGTAAGAAAAAAAAATTAAAATCCGACCATCTCGATCTTTAACTTTTGATTCAGTACCATGAAAACTGTAGAAAGAGAAGGACAAAAGAAATAGAATATGCCACAACATCAGTTATCATGTAAAATAATAAAATATTTATAGTTTAAGTGAAAAATAACAGATTTAAATTCCCAAGCAGATCATAAATCTTTAACCTTTCCCTCTTTGCAACACCTTTTTCCACTTTTTGCACCTTCTCTTGCTTGCAGTTTCCAACCATCCAATGCCTCCTTTCTCAAGTTTTCTTATATTCTCCCTTCTCTCTTTTCATCTCTGTGATCCAAGAAAGCCATGATTCCTCTATATTTTTACTTGTTAAATGCAATGGAATTAAAGATAAACTCTTCCATGCAACAACACCATTGGTGCTTCCTCTTGTTTGGTATATCCTAGCTTCTCCATCATTCTTCTGAAACCCAGGTCAAAAAATAAAATCCACCACCAAGTACACAAGCAGGCTCCAAGATATGGATTTTAGCTTTCATTGGCTCTTTCCTTTGTTTTTCTTGTGTCTTTTCTTCATTTCAGGTGATTTACTAATTGTCTTAAATATTTTGGTTCTTTCATATTTGTCTGTATTCTTGCTTCTAGATGTTCCTCTGTTAAAACTAATTCTTGATTCAGTTTAGCCTCTATTTTTGAGTATGGAAAATTAATGGTAATCCTTTTCCTTCATGTGTATGGTTGTGTAAGAAAATGCAGCAATGATAATTGTTTTTTGTTTTTGGTGATCCCATCAATGATGATTATTAATAAAGAAAATAGAGGTCATGAATAATCTCTTTCTGAAGAGCTAAGGGTGTAGAAAAGCTGCTTACACAACAATGGACAATTTAAAATAAAACCCAAATGTAAACTTTCAAGGAGTCGTTTCAGAGCACAATTTTGTTACCAACTGCTGTCCTTGTTCAATTCTTACAAATTCTAAATGATTAAATTTGTGTCTGACTCTGACTGCCAAAATAATTTGCCTTCAAATTCTTTTAATTTTCATAGATAGGAAGGGAACTTGCTAGTTGCTTCATCAATACAATATTATTTTGTGCTTATTTATTCATTAATCTGAAAAAGAACAAAAAAGTGTAAATATGAATGGCAGGCAATAGCTATTTATCAGAACTCAATCTTACCAATCAAGTTATCAATATCTTGTCTATAAAACTCGATGAGAATGAGTAATAGCATTCACATGAATCACAAGCATTTGACCCTTATTAGGTAGCTTAACTTCTCTAATTTAATCATCTCTGTTTTTATTAAATATTAGCTTTGGATCTATCTTATAGTTTCAATAATTTGTTTACAAGATTAGTTTTATGGGAATTTTTGGTGTTTCATGATGATTTGATATTCTATCAATCTCAGGAACTTCTTTCCATTATCTACTTGAAAGGAATATAAAACGGTGAAGAACTTATCCATTATCACGATTTTAATTTCTTCAGGTCCAAGTGTAGCAGAAAACCCTACTTTGGAAGCAATCCAGCAAAATGAAATAGTCGGCAATCAAGAAAAACAGATACTTTTCTCACCTTCAGTGTTCACCTCACAATTGGATGATGTTCCTATTATCAACCCAACTCCAACCCCCATCGTCAACCCAACATCCCCACCAGCACCAACCACACCAGATACAACAATAACCCCACCAACACCAACCACAACCCCTAATACTTCCCCAACCACGATACCGACCACTACACCTCCCACTATACCGACCACTACCCCGACCACTACACCGCCCACTACACCAACCACTACCCCGACCACTACACCGACCACAACAACTCCAACATCAGGTGGTACTTGGTGTATTGCAAGCCAAACAGCTTCAGAAACTGCTTTGCAGGTAGCTCTTGACTATGCTTGTGGCTATGGAGGTGCAGACTGTTCAGCAATTCAACCAAGTGGAAGCTGTTATAATCCAAACACACTCCGTGACCATGCATCTTATGCATTCAATAGTTACTACCAGAAGAACCCTTCTCCTACTAGCTGCGTTTTTGGAGGAGCAGCTCAACTTTCCAACACCGACCCAAGTAAGCTACTACCATATTCCTGAAAATTTAATCTTATCAGACATGGTGTTCGAGTAGCAGCCTAAATTGTGAATTCAAATGTTTACCTTATGCTCATTATCCAAAAAAATTACTACTAGAAAGGAACTCACCAAGGTCTTGAATAGAAAGATAACTTATAATTCTTTAACTTAAATACTTGCCTATCCACCAAAAATATACTTCCCAAATAGTTCAGATAATTTACTCTGTTATTTCACCTGAAAATGTCTTGCTGAATGTTGTCCCATCTTGAGCATAAATGCCTCACCACAATTTACAGATTGGTTCGGCTTCTTCAATACTCATTCCACTGCATGATTTCAAAATCCTAACTTATAGTAATCACTTTGCTGTGCTTCAATACCTAGGATGGAAATGATTTAGCTTAAACACTAAACATCTTTCTATCTACCATTGCAGGCAATGGCAGCTGTCACTTTGCATCATCCAAAACAACAAGGTGATTTATCATATTTATCTTCAACAGCATTTCTATCGTTGTAAACGTAATAGATTGTAAATCTAATTCATTTTTACAAATGCAGCACTTCACAACCTCCCCCAGCCCAAATGACCCCAATGACGCCAATGACACCAATGACCCCAGAAACACCAACCAGCCCGACCATGAATACACCATCAATTTATGGTTCAGAACCAGCAGCAACCCCCAGTTCAGCCATCACCTTTTCATATTACACAGTATTGCTGTTTACAACAACTGTTATTTTGGGGTCAATTATTGCAGCAAATTATCTGTAGACAGAAATAAAGTTAGTTCCAGTAGTTCTCTCCGCAGTGAGATGGCAGTTCATTCACCTGCCAGCACATTACAAGAAATTCAAGGAGGCAATGGCGATTGACAATGAGCTATTACGTTATCTCAAGACCTTATTGTCAGCATTTGAATTATTGTATGCTTCATCTATGTAAACCTATTAGTAGACTAAGAAGCCTGAGAGAGAAAACAGAAGAGTAAAGAAATCGTTTAGGTTCTTGTACTTGTAGGCACAAGGTTACTCTCTCTTCAGTGTTAGCAAAATAATTTATTAGACAAGCCTAGCTTTAGGCCTGATTTTCTATTGAAGAAACACTTAACCTTAGCTAGCTAACTAATTTGATATACTGACCCAAAATGAATAATCAGCACTACATAAATATATAGAGAAATAGGTGTAGTTATGTTAAATGGTAAAGAACAATGGATCTGAAAGGCCTAAACGATCACGATAACTTAGGATGACTTTTATTTTCTTTTGCTTTCGCTTTTGTTCTCTCTTCTTCTTCTTTTTTTTCATTTTCATTTTTTTAACTGACAAGTAATAAAAATAAGATTTTTAGAAGGATTATTTCTTTCAGTAAAAATTAAAAGCCATATTAAAAATGAGACCACACGATGACAATTGCACACACTTACAATTACCTAACATAATATGTTTGGATACAACTTGTTCAACAACTACATGTAAAAGATTAATCACGACTTTTCTGAAACCAAATCTTGTAATCATATTTTCATGATGATTTAGATACATTTCTTTAATAACATGTACAGTTTCATGCCATCAAATGTTTTTAAGAACGACAAAACCATGCTGTTTGAGATAGGTGTTCCATTATCTCCTATCTATTGGCATTACTTTGTGATCCAAAGTTAAATTAACAGGTTCTATTTTAAATATCTTATTCAATACATACTCTTCTGATAAGTAACTTGAATATTTTTTCCAGTGGAATAATAAAATTTCTTTACTAATATACCAAGCAATGCAGTATGATAATTTTATGTGCATTCAATTATCTCCCGTATATGCTTTTGGTGGAATATTTTGAATACCAGAGGAAGTGCATATGGAAAATAAATGCAAATTCACATTTAGTTTCTGACAAATCTTATTGTATTTAATAAAGAACTGAAACACATATCTAATGCGAGAAAGGATATGGAAAATACAACTGTCCCTCAATTCTTTTGTGCTCATATGTATTCAATAACTTACATAGGTTGCTGATAAGATTACTCTTTATGACTTTACAATGATTATATTAGAAGCAAGCATAACGCCGCAGTAAGACATATGATGGCTAAAGTGGCAACAATTGAACCTTGGTCAAATGCCTTCTGCAAACTTCCTGTTCGTGAGAAATGCTGGAAAGCCAAATACCCTGCAATGACCAATGAAATAATAGCACCTTCTTGTGTTCCCCTGTCAATGGAAAACACTGAGAAGAATAAAAACTTAGAGAATTATAAATACTTGTCTCATTGATAAAAAAAAATGATTTGCTTGCCTTAGGTTCAAAACTTGATACGGAGCCACAATCACCAACAGTAATGCCATAAATGGCAACTCGAGCTCACCTATAAAAGAAAATTACCAATAAAAGATTTTATTTGGATGAAAAGTACAATTCTACTCGAGAAAGACACAGTGGAGGAAAATGAAATTAATCAATTCATTTATTTAAACGCTTGGCTTCATTTATTTGTTTCTTTCATGCTTATTATCTAAGGAACAATGTTCAAAATGTAAAATTTCAACTGGAAAACTTGCAAACAATGATAATCCCTAAGAATTTTGAGATCACTGATCTTCATAATTAATTTCCCTCCAGGTTTCATGTCGACTTGCACCACCAATCTCCCCGCAAACTTTCCTGGAACATTAATGCTTTAGTTACTGGTTACCCAGAACCCAGAGCATCAATCTAAAGTTTGTAGTGATATGGGGTTTGCAAAGTCAAAGGGAGGTAACATGGTTGACAAAAAATGCAGGAACCAAAGTTGTTATTCACTCTGGAATTATGTTCAATTACCATAGCTATGTTATAAAATAATACAGAAAAGATTAAATTGAAACGTTTATTGGCCATTATTGCATCAAATTAACCTCTTGAACACTGGAAACCACAAAGTTTATATGATAACCTTTGGCCTAACCTGACATTCAAACCCAGTAATGAATGAAAAACTTACCAGGAATAAAGAAGAAGAGGCGAACAAGAAGTGCAAAGAATGCAGTCCAAGTACCGTATTCACCCCTGCAATAGTAAATAATGTGAGTTTAACCAGCTAAGCAAGCCATAAATCCATTTGAAGAATAAATTCACAAGATAAGTCTTCCACTGCTCGTAGGGTAATCGTAGAAAGAAGGCAAATTAACTCACTATGGCATTTTTAGAGTAATTGCAAGAAAATAAAGTTGGAAATTAGAAACCTTCCTAAAGGGCTTACTTAATCCACGAGATTACGCTAGCTGGTGCTTGTAAAGCAATCAATGGAACAATATATGATTTCTGAACAGCAGTGCCCTTTGTAAGCAATAAAACCCTATAATAGTAATTTGAGTATCAATTAATGCACATTTAACGTATATAAGCAAAGAGCAACATCAACATATCTAACATACTCATTATCTCTTAAATTTCTAAAAGCAAAGAGAGCTATTTGGTGCTTTTCCAGTATCATCTCCAGTTTTATCTCTAATGCAAACGCAGACAGCTATTATTACCAAAATTGTTTTATTGAATTAAAACTATAGGGAAAGAAAACATTCAATGTAAAAGAACAAAACAGTGTGTAATTTTACCAAAGAAAAAAAGAAAAATTGATTTCTGTTATATTTGTATTTTATATGTTACTTTATCAAACTCTTGTTCCATTGATAAGTCTGCATCACCTTGATAACTCGAACCAATTTCCAGCACCAACTAAAAGAAATTTTAACAGCCTTCAACTGATTATAGAAAGAATGATTACGCACGCAGAAGAAATGATAGAGATCCATTGGAGGTTACGAACAGTGAGAGGCGCAGCATAACACACCGCACTCAATCCTCTGCTTTTCTTCTTCATCTTCGTAACCATCTTTCCCTCATTACCAACCAAAATTCTAAATAAAAAAATAAAATAAAAAATCAAACAGAAAGGTAAAAAGTTCTGAACCGGAAACCGAAGAATCCAAAATGAATTTGGCTGAAAATTACCCACCTGAGAGGATTGTAGCGAAGTGAGCTAGAGGTCTGAGTTTGAGGAGCGAGATTGAAGAGCATGGCCGGCTGTGGTTGAGAGAAAGCAGCGAGCTTACTGCTGGAGTAGAGAGAGAAAGTGTGAGCTGACGTGGAAGAGAAAGAAAGCGACGCCATTTCTTATTCTGTCTTTCTCTGATCCTTCCTAATAGACTTCGTCCTGTAGTCTCTGCGACGGAGGGAAAGAGGAGAAGAAGAAGGCAGTGAAATTGGAGTGCCCCTTTAATAATTGAAGTGGAACACTGACTACTGAGCACTCGTTTAACCATGAAAGTTGATGTGGGCGCCCGAATGCAACGAATACACGTGTTAGTTTGTTTGTGTGTGTGGCGTTATTTAGTGCGGTGCAGTGCATGGATAGCGTTATGGGTGCGCATTAAACTTCGAGACAAGGAGAGTTTTCTTGACATGGCAGATATTGATTCATCGATTGGACGACTGCTTCTGCTATTTTTCCAGCTGAAGGGACACGTGCACAGTTCGCGGTTCTATGTTAGATCGTTACACGTGTTGGAGAAGGAACTTGAAAAATAAGTAAAGAGCCAAAAACTTTAAACTAAAGAAAGAAAATATATTGACCAATAAGTCCAAATCAGCTGGCTCATTTAATGTTAAGTTTTGTCATTTATTACTAAGATAATTGTTTATTAGTAGTATTTAATAATGTATTAATCTTTTATAAATCTTACTGTTACTTGTCTCCAAAGATAAAAAAAAAATAATGCCATATGATGTTAAGATTTATTTAACTTTTTTATTGATACGACATGTGTCATTATTAATGATACACATGGCAGCATTTAGTAAAAAATATCTCAATTTTTTTTAATAAAAAATATGTACCTGGGGTTACTATATATCTAATAAATATTTAATGAATGGACTGATTTTGACTTTTTTTCTTTTAATTTAGTATGAATATATAAAGAGAGTTTATGTCGTTATAAATTTTCTATTTCTGGTACAATAAAAGCAGATAGTAGTATTTATATAGAACTATTAAATATAGAATTATAACTTTTAAATTTATAAATATAAAAATTCATTCGATTTCTATATTACACTTTTAAATTTGTTGAAGGCAAAAAAAGCTTAGATCCGATTCTGACTATTTTTGGAGAAATTTAATTTAGACAATATAAGTTTTATCTTAATTACATTTAAATCCAATATTTAAAAAAAGAAAGTTATTACTCAGATTCATGGGTCAGAATTTATCAGCTAGTGATAGCAATTTAAAATTATAATTATATTTTATAATATTATTTAATTATAAAATGCACATTTTAATAATTTCTTAGTTTTTAATTGGTAAAATTTAGGTGAGAGACCTATGAGTTTTGAATTTTAATATTCATAATTAGTAATAAATATTATATTTATGCTGAAATAATAACTACTAATTGCATGTTTAATTATATATCAAATTTTTATACTAAAAATTTAATTTTTTTGAATTAAATAATTAAATTATCAAATAATAAATAAATTTTATTTGGTGATTGATCATTTATAAATAATGTTTTTTATTTTTTTATATCTTTATTTTTTTTACCAGACAAAAATATATATTTAATTATTGTGTGAATGATATAGAACGATATTAATAAATATTTTATAAGACTCAAATATATTATTTTAATATTTCTACGTGATTATATATTAATGAATTACAAAAAAAATATATCTATATAAAAAAATATTACATAGTACTGCCGTTCTTTTTTTTTTTTGGTAATGTAGTACCTGTACTACAGTTCTTCTTCCACCATTGACATGATTGATATGATAACATTTCATTTAAAAACGTCCACAAAGAAATAATTGCTTTTTAAAGGGATGTAGGTCCTAGCACTTATAAAAAAAAAAGGGATAGAAATCAAATGTTAGAAGCTAATCTGTAATCTCTATCCAAAAAGTTCAACTAATATTTAATAATGGACTGATCAATCAAGCTAGGTAATTATAAATATCATAAGAAACTCATCAATTATATAAATTTACCAATCATGAGGTAATTAATAGATTTAGATACTATTTTTTAAAATTAAATTTTTATACATAGAAGAAGGCTCTCTGATTAATCTGTGCTATCAATATTTTTTTAAATTGAAAAAAATTTTATATTTATCTAATTTAGATAAAATTGATAAATTATATTAATTTAAAAAATACCAGTGTAACATATTATTTTCAAAATTAATTTTTTTATTTTTTATTGCACTAAAAATTAAAAAAATATAAAAAAAATTAAAATTTATTTATAATTTTTTTTATAAAATTAAAAATGAAAAAAACTAATTTTAAAAATTAAAGTGCATTTAAATCTAATTAATATGAGAAAAATACAATTTGCTACCATTGATGATGAAATTACCAATAGTATATACCATATGGTAATTTATTTGGATTTTTTTTATCAAAATGATTCATTTTTCATGTTAAATTTTGAGTACATAAAAAATTAATAACTAACTTAATGTATCAAGTTAGTATTTGCTATTTCAATATGAATCCATTTGCATGTATTCATATGTCTGGGTNAAAAAAAAAAAAAAAACCTCTCAATATTATAATTTCAATTTTATTAAAAAAAAAATACGTTTATTGTGAAGTGTGATGATATTAATATCCCCTGTCTAAATTATCTGAACAATCCTCGTAGATAAACGTTAATTGGTTAAAAAAGAACACATTTAAGAAACAAAAAACGTTAAACCCACGTAATAATTAACTAACCCCATGTACATCCTTTTACTATCTTTGCAAAGTAGTTAGATCACAATATTCACAAAGTCGGTTTTAATTCGTTAAACAAGTGTTTTTTTCTTAATTTTCAAGACGTAACTGAATTATTAAACATTCGAGAAGAAAAAGGAATTGGCAACTGCAAAACTGTAGCTAATTATAGGTATAAAACGTTACGTTTGGTCTTAAAACCAAATTTATTAGTTTACCATATTAAACTTAACACGGTGTAATATAGCAAGCAAAAATACTTGTATAGTTAGTTGGCTGTACATACATGCATGCAAATCTGTTTATATATATGCATATTTGTCAATAAAGGACTGGAAATTAAGAATCTGCATGCAGCTTAATTAAAAACCTTTTTGGCCATTGTCGTTGGGTATCTGTATATCGATTTTCGCTGCATAGAAAAAGAAAAGAAAAGAAAATGGACTTGTTTAACACGAGCGTCCGAGATGCATTCCCGACGACAGTGTGTTTTCAGTTTCCTCCAAAGACAAACTCGGAGGGTTTATGGGACATGAGTGAGAACTGGAAGTTGAATTTCACGATGCCATTTGATGTGAATTTCACGTTGCCTGTGCAGAACTATACCATTCCTGTTCTTGAAATTGAGATGCTTGCTATCTTTGCCGTCACCCAAATCACTCATTTTTTTCTCTCCTTTGCTGGCCTCCCTAGCCTTGTCTCTCAGCTTCTGGTATGTCATGTCATTTCAATTTAATTAACTCTTTTTCCCTCTTATTTTTTTTTTAAAAAAAATATTATATATGCTGTCTTTGCGATTAATGTATATCGTACTAGAGTTCTTGTTCAATTTGCAACAGTTTTCTTTCTTAATTCCGCCTTCTTCTATTTTAATCATTAAATTGTTTTTATTTCTTTTTTCCTTTTCGATTACTTAAAATTTGCTTCAAGCTAGGCTTCCAAAAGGGAAAATAAAGAAAAAATGTGGAAATCCTTTATTTTTATTTTTTGGGTCCTTTTGTTTGAACTATAATTTCAAATTATTTCTAGTTTTAGCTGGAAAACAATAAACTGGATCTTTTTAAATTATATAACCAAATAACCATTTTTTTTATCCAAACAACCTATAGTTATCTATTTCGATCAATCCAGACTGTCTTAAAAAAAAAAAGTTGTTGCAACACTAACTGAAAAATAATGAAACATATATAGACTATAGTTTTGTGGAGGAATACTACTCATTAAATAAGTGAATATATATAGATGATTAATTAATTAATTTATGTAATTTAAAAGAAAAAATCTCTATATATATTGATGATTGATTTGCATATATATATGATGAACCATATTAGGCTGGAGTATTCCTTGGCGATGCAGTGGCTGCACAATTTATTGAAAAGTATGCAAATATCGTATTTCGGTTTGTGAATCAAGAAATACTTGGCACATTATCATTGTTCGGCTACTCAATGTTTTTGTTCTTGATCGGAGTTAAAATGGACCCACATATTGTATTCAAAACTGGAACAAAGGCCTTCTACACCGGTGCATTCGCCATGTTAGCACCTTTAGCCTTCGGCTCCATAGCTCAAATGGCTGTGGGGCAAATATGGAATTTACACAAACAAGCCCATTTGCAGATCATCTTGGTATTAACCACGCATTCACTGACAGCATTCCCAGTGATTGCTTGTCTCCTCGGAGACCTCAAAATCCTAAGCTCCGAGCTTGGTCGGCTGGCATTGTCGTCGGCCATCGTGAGCGATGTGTTCGGAACTTTTCTCACAGCTGTTACCACCATGGCTAAGGTCATGGACCACTCTGTTCCGGTTGCTTTGAGGGACTTGACCTTGTTGGTAATGTACATTCTTTTCGTTGTGTACGCCGCTAGACCAGCAATGTTCTGGGTGATCAAACAGACACCTGAAGGAAGACCCGTGAAGAAAGTCTACATTTCCATGATCATTTTGCTCGTTCTGGCTTCCGGTTTGCTCTCCAATTATTACCATTTTACCCTTGTGTTTGGACCTTTTATATTGGGTCTGGCTGTCCCTGATGGTCCTCCACTTGGATCTACTTTGGTCAAGAAGTTCGATGCCATTACTTCTGGCGTTATTATGCCAATTTTTAGCACCATTTGCATGTTGAAAGCGAGCCCTCACGACCTCAAGTTTAACACCCCTTTGCAAAAGGCCAATGCGGTTGTTGTTTCCGTTATTGTCCTCTCTAAATTTCTCTTCGTCACTATTCCTCCATTGTTCTGCAAAGTGCCTATTAAGGATTCTATTGCACTTGCCCTCATTATGAGCTACAAAGGAGTCGTCGAGATGGCCACCTATAGCTTTGCCAGAGATAGCAAGGTATACATATTTATGAAACTGTTAAAACAGACGACGTAGTCTATCTTTCAACCGGTGACATTCTATATCAGCCGTATGATATGTATATTCAGATGTATTAACTGTGCATTAATATGCATATCAGACAGCTAATATGGACTATCGCTCATTCAATAATAGACTTAGGATGCCCGTATTAACATTTCTATAAATATATATATCTATATATTATATACTCAAATAATATCTTTTTATTTTTCTAAAAAGGATAATTTTTTTTAAAAATGTACATTTTTTTTCTCTCGAAAGTGTAAGCGTGTAAATTTAAAAAAACGATTTTGTTTTGCAGGTTATAGATTTCGAGGTGTATGCATTTGTAATGGCGACTATTCTTTTCACTTCGATCATCGTTCCAATCCTCGTCAATGTCCTGTACGATCCGAAAAGGAAATACGGAGGATACCAGAAAAGAAACCTCATGCATTCCCAATACGATGCCGAAATCCGAATCCTCGCGTGCGTCAGCCGGCCCGACATCAGTCCAGCCATCATAAACCTTCTCGACGCCGCGTGTCCGACGAAAGAAAACCCCATCGCCGTCTACGCTCTCCATCTGATCGAGCTCGTAGGCAGAGCTTCCCCTGTTTTCATTTCCCATCAGCTCCAGAAGAAAACTCTCACGAACTACTCCTACTCCGAAAACGTAATTCTCTCCTTCGCTCATTTCCAGAGAGAAAACGAAGGCGCTACTTCTGTCAGCGTCTTCACCGCCATCTCTCCGACGGCGTACATGCACGACGATATCTGCACGCTGGCTCTGGACAAGCTCACGTCTCTTGTAATCCTTCCGTTTCATCTCAAATGGTCCGCCGACGGAAGCACCGTCGAGTCGGAAGACCTTACCGTTAGAAAGCTCAACTGCAGTATCCTCGAAACGGCACCGTGTTCCGTTTCGATCCTCGTGAGCCGCGGACTCGTGAAAAACTTGAACTCTGTTGCGTCTAAATCGGAGACGTACAGAGTGGCGATGATCTATATGGGCGGGAAAGACGACAGAGAGGCTTTGACTTTTTGCAAAAGGATGGTCAGGGACTCCTGCATACAGCTAACGGTGATTCATTTCGTTGTGGTTTCTGAGAACGGTGATGGTGGTGGTGACGTTGACGATGGGAATCGGTGGGATAGAGTTTTGGATAACGAAATGCTTAAAGAGATTGTTCATGGCGATGATGAGGGTAATAATGGTGGGTGTGTGAAATATGTTGAGGAAATGGTGAGAGATGGAACGCAGACTGCTCAGAAGATAAGAGCTTTGGCTAATGACTATGAACTGTTTGTGGTTGGGAGAAGATATAATGTGAGAACAGCTCAGACTGTAGGTTTGGATCAGTGGAGTGAATTTCCTGAGCTCGGTGTTGTTGGAGATTTGCTTGCTTCTTCGGATTTTGTCACCAAATCTCAAGTCTTGGTCATACAGCAGCAGCAAATGAGCTAAAACTTTTTTGTTTTTGTTTTTTTATCTGTGTTGAATTGTTTCATTCATTTTTCCATATATAAATATGACAATCCCTTTTTTTTATTTTTATTTTTTTAATTATTAGAACTGACTTTGTTTTGTTTATAAATATATATGTATATTTTTTTTTTGAAAATGCCATTTGTGACCCGTTGTTGATGAATCACCAAATCAAGGTGCTATATATCATGACTTTCATATTAAAAAATAAAATAAAATATTTATATAGGCAAAATTCTATATAAAAGGTGGTCCGTGATAATCAGTGATAAATATATAACAAAATTCTAATTTATATAGGCAAAGCTCACACAAAAATGTTCGAGTATGTTGACAATTTTCAATTCATAAATTGGGAATTTTCTTCAAAATGAAAAAAAAAAAAAAAAAACCTGTGTTTTTATTTTATTTATTTTTATCTCGTGAAGAAAAAGGTCGCTCGCTATCTGAACAATTAAAAAAATGTGAATAGTCTGTCCACCAAAACTTGGCGAACCCATAAAGTTTATTTATTTTATTTTTATTTTTATTTTTATTTATTAAATTGGAAAATCTAGGCTGGGTTTTAGCCCAGTGCAGCCGAACAGTGTCTCTTCCCTCGTGAAGGCTGAAGCAGTGTGGGAGAGGATTAATACCAAGTCTTCCCGTTTCGACCCCAATTCTTGTGGTTCTACGGCTCGATAGCTTTGAGGTTTTAGCAATGGTGGACCAAATTGCTAACACTGAAACTGAGGCTCAGCCTATGGATTCCGAGTCTCCTGGTAAAATCTTTTTATCTTTTATAGCATCTCTTACAAATCGTCCAATATTTAGGTTTCTTATCAAGAATTGTACCAGGTTATGATTGAAGCATTTTATTCTCCTATGTTGATTGGTAAAATTTGGTTTATCATTCATAGTGGAATCGTTTTCCTTGAGTATGTATTGGAATTCCTTTTTTGTGTGAAGTTTTGATTTGTAAAGAAAATATGAAATAGTTTTGGTTCATTTGCTGAGGAACATAAAACTGTTTTTGCTTTGTTCTTTGAATTGTTATTCCATGTTTTGCTCGTAAAGTTTTATTATTTTAAGCCATATAAATTTGTAATGCCATGAAGAATTGCAGTTTAATTTCTTTGACTTTAGGATTTCTCAATGTCGGTAAATAAGTTTATTCAATTGAAGAAGAATATTTCACTTTGTAGTTCTCTATGTTCTATAAATACGAGGCTATGAATTTTGAATTTCTTACAAATTAACTTTATTTAAGTTTCATTTGCAAGCTAGCATATTTAGCTAGCCTAAAAGTGCCTTAACATAGCTGCCTTTGCCTTTGTCTCATCTTGCGTCTATGATTAATTATATATACAAAATAATTTTTTTTGTTTTTTTTTTTTTTTGTGAAAAATTAACGTGTTGAAAATGAATGCTTCTTCTTCCAAGAAATTGTCTTGCTTGATAATATGCTCTCTGAAAGGTCTTGCTTGCATTCTTTACTTGTTTGATGTATGTATTTATCAGTTCACTGGATGATAAAATCTGCTCTGCAAAAATGGAGCTATTTTGCTTCATTCTTTGTTTTATTCTAAAATTGAGCACTCAGTTATTAGTGGTATGCTGAAAAAAACACACACTCTCTCTCTCTCCAGCTGGTTTTAATGAGCTCAGACTCCATGAAGTTATTGCAAAATGCTCATTAGACTTTGATGAATGGGCTTCACTTATTTTGGAGATCGAGAAAACATATCCTGTAAGCTGAATGACTACACTTAATAACTGTGTTATACTTTTTCCTTCTTTATTGTTGGTGGTTCTCAATTTTGTATATATATATATATATATATTAATAAAAAAAAAGAAATAAAAAAATAAAAAAAACAGCATCTACAATCTGATTGATATGGTTATGGCAAGTAATTACAAGAATTGAAATTAGTATATGATATTTAGAGTGGCAAAACTTACTGAATATTGTTAGAAAGCCTGAGTTAAGAAATACCACCATATGAATCAAGGATGATTGGTCTTTTTTTTTGCCACTTTCTTTTAAACGTATGCAGTGTTGCAGTTTTGCAGAGCAAATGTGTAATTAGTCAACAAAAAGGTACATAAGTGGCAATTTTTGGGTAAATTTGTCCTGAATTGGAATTGTGTTCAAGAGAGATATTGGCTGTTCTCATACACACGCTGGGCACTGATCTTTCCATGCTTTTCTGATAACTTATAATGAAAAAGTTGTAACTACTAATTGTGAATAGTTTGGCTCTAGCAGTACTTTTTGATTTCTGTCTAGTTTCTTGCCATTCACTACTTGATTTTTGCATTTTGCTGCTTCTAAATTGGAATGCTGAATGCAATTAACGATATTTTGGGTTATCACTGCAGGATGACATAGAGAAAATATGTTTAGTTTATGACTCCTTCTTGTCCAAGTTTCCTTTGTGCCAGGGATACTGGACAAAGTATGCTTATCACTTGGCACATTTATGCACTGTTGACAATGTTGTTGAAATTTTTGAACGAGCTACGCAATCAGCTACATACTGCGTTGGTGTATGGGTTGACTACTGTAGCTTCAGTATGTCAGCTTTTGAGGATCCTTCAGATATACGTAGGTAATTCTTGATTTAAGAAAAAAAGAAAAAAGACTGTATATTGTAGCATTTATTGATGTCAATAATGAGATGCATAAGTTGTGCTTCAGAAGTTCTCAATCTTAATCATGTCTATACTAAACTAACTTTATTTAGCATTCTACATTATTTACTGATGGCATAAAAAATGGAATGTCATTTTTTGTTTGAAAGGAAATTGAATAATGTAATAAGTCGTATTCAAACTATCACTGCATGGAGATATTACTTTGTTTGGGGAAAACTGAAAAAAATAAAAAACAGCCTCAAAACCTCAAAATTTTGTACCTTTTTGAATTTGGCTCCTAAACTTTCGTTTGAAGCAGTTTTACAACCTGAACTATAATTTTGGCCCCTCCCTTTTATTTCTTGTTAAAGTTTGACGAAATTGACAAACAACCATCAAATAGATAGCCTGTATAAGTTATAGATGTCTAAGTCAAATTTTTTGTATTTAACAAATTGATCAAGATGAGAGGAAACAATTAATTGTCCATTTATTCTTTCAATTTTGTTAAAAAAATAATGCTTTAAACGTATATTGTTTTTATAGGTTATCTTTTTGAATGTTGGTCAGTCAATTTCATTAAATTCTAGCAAAAAAATAAGGGAGGGAACAACTTGGTATTATGACATAGTTTAAGCGTGGAATTGCTTTGGAAAAAACTTTAAGGGAGCAAAATGAAATACAGGCGTAAACAGTTCTTGGTTGCTGGTTTGTATAGCTGGCAGAGTAAATTAGTGCCTAGACAAAACAATGGGGCAGTATAAAACCTCCAAGGGATATACCTAGCAAATATTAATGTTGATTCAGTGTACTAGTATAAAATAAAAGATTTCAGATATCAATTGGAAAAGTAATGTAAATAATCAAGTGGAAAAGTAATATTAAATAAATTTTAAGGCCCAATTTTGTTTCGTTTATAAAAAGATTAGGCTCCTTCAGCATTTGGAAACCTTATGTTCCCATGACTTGACTTGATTGTGGCTTTTGATTCCTTAGATCTTGTTCCTTCCTGAGGGAGAATCATGGACATTTAAGGCAATTAATTATTTCCTCTTTTAACTTTTTCTGACAGATTATTTAAACGAGGCATCTCATTTGTTGGTAGAGATTACTTATGTCATACTTTATGGGACAAATATATTGAATTCGAGTTATCTCAGCGGCAGTGGAGTTCATTGGCGCACATTTACATTGAAGCCCTTAGATTTCCAACCAAAATGTTGCATCACTATTTTCATAGGTATGTTTACTGGTTCCATGGATTACTTCAAAGTTTACAGAAACGAAAGGCATTAATCCATATTTTCTTCAGTTTTAAGAGGTTGGGTGCCTTGTGGGAAGAGGAAATGGGATGCCATGGTAGTTCTACAATGAATCAGTCAGAACCTCTGTCTAATGATGAAGTTCGTAAAGGCTATAGGAAAGATGAAATTTCCTGTGTCGTCAAAGAGCTGTTGGAGCCATCTATTGGCTTAGCCAGGTCAAAAGCACTGCATAAATATCTATCTATTGGAGAATCGCTATATCGGGAAGCATGTCAGTTGGATGAAAAAATTGTCACTTTTGAGACTAACATACGGAGGTCTTACTTTCATGTCAAGTCACTAGATGTTAATCAATTGGAGAATTGGCATAAGTATCTGGACTTTGTTGAGATGCAAGGGGATTTTGACTGGGTAATGCTTTTAATTCTTGTGCTTCAGGGAACTTTGCTAGTTAATTTTTGATAAAAAAAAAAATTCTTTTTAATTTTATGTTTTTATGGACATGTGATATCTCCTATAGGCAGTTAAACTGTATGAAAGATGCTTGATTCCTTGTGCTAATTACCCTGAGTTTTGGATGCGTTACGTGGAATTCATGGAAACTAAGGGAGGAAGAGAAATTGCAAACTATGCTCTGGACCGAGCAACACAAACTTTCATAAGGGTAAGTTTCAATTTGAAGGCACCGTCTCCTAGTGTTTTATGGATGCTGTGTTTATTGTTTGTTTATATATATTGAGAAGATCTTGCATGGAAGTTTTTATTCTTTGGCACCAGGTTGTTATTATGGTTTGGAATACAGATGATATCTAATCTTTTATTTTGTTAGGTCCCTATGATTTCTATTTTCATAGTAATATAAGTCTTAGGAAATAGATTATAGAAGTACTACCATACTACTAAACAGACACCACATCACAAAATTGTCGACCTTGGCCTCATAAATTTTGTTGTTCAATGGAGAATGATTATTTTGATAAGAGCCTGAGAAAGAAAGGTTTTTGAAACTGCAGTGAGGTCATAGAGCTACAGAGCTATGAAAATACTTTGAACGAGTACCATTTAGCTTAACAATATATGTTATATTTTTAAATAAACACTTCATCTGAATTAAATAAGACTCAAGGAGAGCTTGTTGTTTGCTAAGCTAATTTAATGGACAGCATTAGCTAATTCTCTAACATTACTTAGATTGAGTTTTTACTACAGCTTTATGAAAATAACTTATAAGAAAGTATATTTCTTGCAACATGAATATAACTTACCAAATTGGCTAAATCAGGATTCTTTCCTGTATTTTACATTACTCTTAACTGTAGGACAAGTTCAACTGAAATATGGTTGATTGCTTGTTTTCATAGGATGCCTTGACTCAAGTGCTTTATACATGATTGGAGATGTTTATGGCCCCTAATATGTTCGTTGCAGAGAGTGCCAGTCATTCATCTTTTCGATGCCAGGTATAAGGAGCATAAAGGAGATGCATTTGGCGCCCGGGAAGCTCTTCTTCATTGTCAGACCGATTCAGATTCTAACTTTGTAGAGAATGTTACAGTAAAGGCTAACATGGAAAGACGACTGGTATTTAAACATCTAGAAAAATAAATAAATAAATCAAGTTATCTACTATATATATTGTGTAGCTTCAAAATAATTTTTTACATTGGTTTTTATAATTTTCTAGGGAAATTTTATGGCAGCTTTTAATGTATATGAAGAAGCACTAGAAATGGCAGCAATGAAGAAAAAGCTACATACCCTTCCTCGTTTATATATTTGTTTTTCTCGACTAAAGTACATGGTATGTAATTCAGGCACAGCTAACTTCTCAGCATAGGGATTTATATGATAACTATAAAAAATTGTCTATCAGAATTTATTAGAGGACACTTTTACTTTCAAATCTTGCTTTTAGTGCATCTGCAAATTTAGTCATTCTTCTCATAAAAAGGTTTTAGACAAGAGGAACGTTCCCTTGTGCTTTCTTAAGTTTGAGAGATAGATGCATCGAACCAACCAAATTGTTCACCTTTGATTCAAATGTGAACTTGAGGATAAAATAATATCAAACTGCTGCATTGAGTTCTTACTAAATCCTTCTTGAAGACCATTTTATTCCCTTCGGGGCACCTGTCAATGTATTTTTCTCTTAAATTTGATCATTTATAGAATTAGTTTCCTAATTTCCAATATAATTATTAGTGGTTTTTTGCTTTTTCTGTTCACAGATTACTTATAGTGCAGATACTGCCCTAGATGTCTTAATAGATGGCATCAAACAGTTGCCTCACTGCAAGTTACTTCTAGAGGTATGTATGCCCTTTAAAGATCTAGTCATGTTATTGATTCTGAAACTGAGACATAACTCATACCGAAAATATTGACAAATTTCAGCACCAAAAACCTCTTTTTGCCTGTGTCAATTTAATTTTAAAATCTACTGATATTATGAAGTAAAAAAGCATTGTCAGTAACTTCAGGCTATATCTCAATTTCTTGACACCTAAAGTGTAGTGCTAGAGTTGGCTAATTCTTTAGTCGCTTGATCAACCGGTGCCCTGCGGTAGCATAATAATATAATTCAAGTTGTTATCAGAAAAAATTAACTTATCAGAAAGATTAAGAGCTGTTTTAAGTCCAAGTTTATTACAGATGCTTGATTTTTCTTATTCTGCAGGAATTGGTAAAATTTGCAATGATTCATGGAGGGAAGCAGCACATAAACATAGTAGATTCGGTTATAGCTAATGCAATATCTCCAGGGTCGGATGTATCTCAAGGTTTGAATATGAAGGATGCAGAGGATATTTCAAATTTATATTTAGAGGTTAAATTTCCATCTCTGAACTTCATATATGGTAGTTACCATCATTTCTGGTCTCGAGAAAAGTAATTAAAGCAGTGAAGATCCTGATTTGGTTTCTTGGTCTTCTTTTTTGTGGTATATGCCCCATTCTTTGAATATGTTATGTTTAATAGCCTATTTTCATTCAACATGGATGTATTTTTACAGACAATTAAACACAAGGTGCATCATGCATGAGTGATCACTTCTCAGTTATCCTAGAACTTTTAATTTTTGTGGCCCAGTGATTGAAAATTTCGATTCTTGAGAAAAGGAGTATTTCTCAAGAGGTGGGTATCTTGGTATTCTTGGTAGCATCTAATCTACCAATTGGTGCAATATGTAAGAATGTGGGGGTTTTATTATTGAAAGGCCATGAGGAACTTTCTCAGTTAGGGCAGTGGACAAGGTAAAATTTACCACTTGGTCAATTGGAAGATGGTTTCTCTATCTAAATCTCTTTAGGCAGTATAGAGGAAATTTATCATCTTGCGAAATAGCTCACAATATCTCCTTTGGAACAAGATTCATTATGTCATTATGCTATTGGAAAGTTGCATGATAATGGTAGGGATTTATTATGGGGTGGATCTAGAGAGAGGCTTAAGTGTGCTTGGAAGGTAGTTTATCACAGAAATCACAACTTTATTTCGATTACATTGGAAAAAACAACAAGGTTTCAAAAGACCCTTAGTAGAACAGAGTCCATGTCATGACTTGATTTCCTAGACTATCATTGTCTGCCTAAATATGCCACATTAATGATCTTTTTGGCTCCTTTTTGGGAAATACCCTTAAAATACTGAGAATTTGCGGAGCTTTCATGATATCTATTCTAGATCTTGTATTCTCGAGTGAAATTAAATACTTGTGAAATTTGAAACCTAGAACTGCTAGTCCTCCTTTGTAGATTACTTATATTGAAAGTTTTTGTTTCCTATGAAGAGGAAAAACTAGGTTTGTAGACTTGAATTTCTGTTGGCTATTTAGGTATGCATACCTGGACACATTGATAAAAAACAATTAAGTTTTTCTTTGATTGATTACCTTTGTAATTAGTATAGTATATAAATGTATTAGTTCTATCTGTTTCAAATGATTCTAACAAATGTATGATAATGGCAGTTTATCGACCTCTGTGGAAATATTGACGAAGTGAGAAAGGCCTGGAACCGGCATACACGGTTGTTTCCATACTCATTCAGGAATTTCTATGAGCAGTCAACTATGCCAAAAGCCTTAAATTTGACCAAGGAAGGAGGAGGGGAAGCCAAATCCGATGATATGATGCCTCAGCAGCCAGCTGGACATCATAGTTCTGACTGCCTGATCCAGCTCACATTGCTAGACAAGAAATTTCCACTGCCAGAAACTTCTGAGGACATGTCTGGCCAGGGTCCTACTGATCAAGTATCAGTCCAGAAATTGACATCAACAGGAAATCATGATATTCAATTTGGGCATGCCACCATTGACCAGCTTCAATCAGGAGAACCCAAGAATGAACCACAAAGATTAAAATTACCAGATCTGGAAGTTTCTGAACGGCCTACAAAAGCTGCTGCAGAACCAGAAGTTTCTGAGCAGCACAGAGAAAATACTGATGAATCAAATATTACATCAGATTCAGTATGTCAAGTTACTGAAGAAACTGGATGTGTACAAGCTTCACAAGAATACTCGAATGGAGATGATGTTAAGCAAGAGAATGACCTTGAGTCTGAGCAAGATCTGAAACCACCATCACTGGCAGGTCTCTCTTTGCACCCTCAGGGCAGTATGTCTCCAGATTCAGTTCCACCTATGCCTCTCAAGTGTAAAGCTCCTCAAGAAACCAGTAATGCGAATGAGATCATGAGAGAGAGAAATTGCAATGCTAATCAAGATGGAGCTTCTGATTCTGCTCAAATTGAAAGTGAAGTAGTTAGTCTCTCAGCTTCCAGGAGTTATCAAAATCCTGTGCCAACACAGACACTACCTCAGTCACATGTGCCTGCAAATATTGGTGGAAACTGGTCTCAAATGAATAGTCCTGGTAAAGTTAATAGAGACTCCAAATTTGGGCCTCGAGGGCGTATGCAAAGAAAACAACATCAGCAACGGCAGGCTTCACCGCATCAATTTCCACCAGCTGAAATAGGCAGTTCAATGCCTTTGAGTCAAGGCCACTATCCTAAAATTGCTTGTACACAGAGCCCACAAGTTCAGCAAGTCAGCCAAGCACAAGTTCAATATCAGGCAGCTACAGCCCCTACTAGCATGACAGCGCCTGTTTCTTGGCCTCTGCAAAATGTTCAGCAGCCAAATTATTCCTCATCTCAGTCTCCACTGTCTAACCAAGCTGCTGCTCCACAGATATCTCATTATCCAATGCAAGGCGAAGGACAGCAGGCGATGCAGAGTAGTCAAGCATATAATCAGTGGTGGCAATGTTATTATTACCAACAGCAACAGTTTCTTCTGCAACAGCAACAGCAAGAACCCCAGCAGCTTTCATTGCAACAGTATCAGCAGCAGCAGTTACAACTTCAACAACATTATTTTCAGCTGCAACAGCAGCAACTTTGTCAAGAGCCCCAGTTGCAACAGCAGCAATTTCTGTTCCACCAGCAACAACATTACATGCAGCAGCCACAGCAACCACCATTAGAACAGAGACAACACCAGCAGCAAAATAGTACACCACTGATTCAGCAATGGAATGACAACTATTGCAAACAGGTATTTACTATTGGAATGTTTATGAGAAAAGATATCTATTTGCTTTACTGTGAGATATACAGTTTTTTTCATTTCAGTTGTAGAATTTGACTCGAACCACGTAGCAGTTTAACAACTGCATCATAATGATCGTGTTTTGGATGTCTCTTCTTTTTCTTGAACAAATTTTTTTTTTTTTCCTGCCATGAATTTCTCGCTTTCTCTTGCTGTTGGATATTTACATAAACACTTTCTTTTTTTTTGTGATTTTATGTAGGACCAAGGGACTGCACCATCTCACGTTTCAGGAGCATGTGCACCACTTGCCTCTGCTGTGTCTCCACATTCTCAACGCTCGACTCCTCCGGATCAATAACATGTTTTTGTCTACTGTACAACTCAAATTAGATTATCCCATTATTCCTATTTGTGCTGGTAGTTTGACATACCATTTTTGTTCACGTTACCCCTCTATTGTAAAAGAGAAATAATATTCACTAATTTATATGCAAGTTTAGTAAAAAAGAAAAAAAAAAGTTATCATAGCCCTTTTTCCGTCAACTTCTTTGTAGCTCTTTATTGTTGTTTACATCTTTTGGTACATCTTTATGATATGTTACATTCAATTTTCAATTTTACAAGTCTTGCATTTTTGCAGTTTTCAAGGTTTCATTGTCTAGTTGGTAAGGACATTAAAGTTTGGATTAACATCATTCATTTCCCTTGAAATAAACACAATTTGGTTCTTCAAGTTTTGAAAATATCATCTTTATTTTAGATTTTAATAATTTATTTTTTTCTCTGTTGTTTCATTTACACCTATTCAATTTATATCACTCACACCTTTATAAAGATGCTAGTTAAAAAATTAAAAGCTGAAAGATTAATTTGAAATTAGTGCAAACTAAAAAAGAAATTAGATGAATTTTTTCTTTTAAAAGTTTGATATCACCAATTCGTAGCTATTGCTATATTTAAAAAATAATAATAATAAATAAATAATTAATTAAAATTGTAAAATTAAATTGTTATGCATGTGTTTGTTCCAAGAGCGATAATCCCATAACAGGTAAAACTACTATAGTTTTTTTTTTTTTCTTCCTCTTTTTTCCCGATTATTTTCTTTTTCTTTTTCCCATAAAAAGAAATTTTTGAAATTCAGGTTCTTAAATCCCATTGATTCTTGTTAAATTGTTGAAGACGAAATTGCCACGGGTGAGATTCTTTTATAGAAGGACAGGCTCTAAAATGATAATGAGCTACTAAATTTTTAACTACAGCTCGAGTTTTAAGACTGGCTTTGGCAGGGAAACTGAAAGCTTGTGATGCACCATTTAACTCAAAAACTTGGTTGACAGACTAAAATGCAGCAAGTATTTTCAATGGCTGTCAACAAATTCAATTTATTTATTAGAAAGCCTTGATTGGAAGTTTTGATATTAGAAAGTACTAGATTGAAAATAGCAAACACTAGGGGGACACAGCAATATGCTTAGCCAAAACAAAGTTGAAGAAAAAATAAAATAAAAAAATAAGAAGTCACAGTAACCAATCTCTTCCATTCCAATGGATCCAAAGTAGCAGTTAGTGGCAGCACCAAGCCAACAAATAAAGAATATAGAAGATTATTAAATCACTTTCACAACCTCATGCGAATATTAAAAAAAAAATTAAAATTAAAATTAGATGGAAGATTTTCCTTTCACTACAATTGTATTCATAATCACCGCTTGAAAGAAAAGTTTAGTCCAGTCTCTTTAACCTTTTGTCTTTTTTCTTCTTTTTGGACCTAACTTAATCAGCCTTTTGACGAAGTTCTTTACAATATATGGGCCAATAGATTTAACAACATGGTCTCTCTAGCCCTTTGTCAATTTTTTTTTGTTTCACACTATCCAAATGTCTCTTTACACTTTCATTTTTAAGCCCGTTAAAACATAATTTTATGAAATTTAAAACAACAACAATAATAATAATATTTTTATTTCTAAAAAGAATAATTTTTTTTTAAAAATGTATATTTTTTTTTCTTTTGAAAGTGTGTAAATTTTATTAACAGAAAAACAAAAGACAAATTAAAATAACATACTTGCCTATCAAAAATTTTAAAATCGTGAATTAATAAAAGTCTTGGAGGGGCTGAAGTCCATAAAGGACGAAAAAAGATTTACGCTACATCCTGAGTCTCGAAATTCCTTCCGACGGAAGAGATTTTCCCTCCACCAACCTTCCAAGCTTCGTGACTCGTACCCACTTTTTTTTTTTTTTTTTTATAATCTGAACAATCAGCGGAAGCCGCCTCTTCAGCCATTGTTTTTGGTCGGGTGGTAGGCAAAAAAAATGAGAAGACATATGTGATGAATAAGAGAAGCCCTATCCTAATGAAGAATACTCGATCTATAAACCCAACAGTCTGGTCTCTCTAATCTTCTTTTTGGGCATAACTTAATCAACATTTTGACAAAGTTCTTTATTGGATATGGGCCAACAGACTTAACAACATGGTCTCTCTAGCCCTTTGCCATTTGTTTTTCACAGATCCAAATGTCTTTTTACACTTTTAGTTTTGGGCCCGTTAAAGTATAATTTATGAAATTAAAAATTTTAACAATAGAGTTTTTTAAAAATAAATTATCAAAAAGTCAACAGCTGTTTGGTTGGTACTTTAAATTTTTAATAGATTGTTTAAATACCGTAACTTCAAAAGTACTATTAACTTTTAACTAATTATACATAAATTATTTAATTAATATATTTTTTTAATTTTGCAATAAAAATATGTTTACGTAAACATACTTATTTTAAATCATATAAAATATACTAAATTAATAATAAAATTGAAATATTTAAAGATCAATTTTATTTAAATTCTATTATTTGACATGTAACTATTGTATTCTTTTAAAATAATTTAGAACACAATAACATAAATCACATATATTTGACACTTTTATATATTAAAACAAAAGTACCAAAATAAACAATCTACATAACAGTAGTACATTAGGTGTACGCTTGTAGGGTTTTATTTTCTATTTGGATATAATATGAATTTTACTATAATAGAAAATGTAAAATTGATAGTAAAAAAAAATATTTGATGTTATTTTCACCTTCTCCAATAAAAGACAAATTAAAATAACATACTTGCCTATCAAAATTTTTAAAGTCGTGAATTAGTAGAAGTTTGGGAGGGGCTAAAGTTCATAAAGGAGGAAAAAAATAAAATTGTCCCTATTTTGAAGGTTTCAACCTTTCATATGATCAATTTAAGAGCTAAATTAATTGAGGGGAGTAACTTTTTGGATCGAGCAAAGTTTTAATGTAACAAGAAATTTAGCAGCCAATTTCATAAATTGAGGACGATTTGTGAGGAATAGTAAACGTCAGAGGCCATTGGCGTAAATAAGCTTTAACATTAAGATTCTCTCCTCTGATAGTGTACAATTAATTTTTCCTCATATTTATAATAAAACAACCCACCAACATTAGGAAACTATATTCAATAAGGAAACCTAATTAAACTGATAAATTAATTAAAAACATAGTAATAAGAGAAAAATCTTCAACTAGGTTTTTTAATTAGTTTCCTAATGCGAGTGGGTTGTTTTATTATATATAGGTGGAAAAATTATACCCTACTAGAGAGATATATAATTGAGATTATGATTAAAGTTATTTCTCCTTTTCATTCCTCTCTCTGATATTTGTCGCTCCTGTCTTTTATAATTCCCGGGAGCTAAGAAAACAGAAAAGGCAAAGATGAGTTGGTCGTTGGAAATACAGAAAAGCAGTAGTAAATGGTGTAGCCTCGGAAGAGATATGCTGGAAGAGATCACAAAGAATTTGGAAACTCCCACAGACATCCTCCGTTTACGCGCTGTTTGCAAAAGTTGGCGTTCCTCAATCTCTTCCCCACCCATTATCAATCCCTACGGCGCTTTGCCTTTCAATCTTCAGTCTCTTCCACCAAACACCAACTTGGGAGGTAAAGCCCACTTATTACTCAAAGAAATCACTTTCTGTTCATCCGTCTCGTAGTAGACCCCTCCCATTTTCAAAAAAAGGTGAACCCACAAATATGAAAAAATATATTATAAAATTTAGCAAAAACTCTTTCCGGAAAGAGTAAT
The DNA here is from genome assembly GCA_003254975.1 of Ochetophila trinervis. Classification (NCBI taxonomy): domain Eukaryota; kingdom Viridiplantae; phylum Streptophyta; class Magnoliopsida; order Rosales; family Rhamnaceae; genus Ochetophila; species Ochetophila trinervis. The sequence continues at coordinate 62,491 of QANX01003206.1, forward strand.
TTTATAACAAAAATAATATTGTGTTTTGCTGAAATTGGAATCATCTACTTTTCTTTTTTAATATTTTTTTTCAAATAAAAATAGATAAATATAACTTTTTTTATTCATCAATTATATAGAAAAAAAAAGGAAAAATAACAAAAGCAATGGAGAGAGATAAAGTATAAAACATAGAGGGAGAGAGCTGCAAAAGTAAAGAAAAAATTTAAAATAGGTTAAGAAATTGTTTTTTATTTGTTTATTTTTCCATTGTTGTAAGATATTTTTATTTATTTGTCTATTTTTTAAAAGAATTTTTTTAACCAGAAAAAAGAGAAAAGAAATATAGAATAAAAGAGAAAGATAAATAAATAAAAAAAGTAGAGAGAAAGTAAAAAAAATGGATTTTTTTTTTTAAAAAGAAACTGTAACAGCTGACATAATAAACGAAATTATATATTTTAAAATAATAGACAAAAAAGATTAAGTTAGATGCCACGTGAGGCATCTCTTAAAAAAAAAAAGGTACTAGCTGCTCATTTTCACTTCCACTTCGAGTCCGCTTCTTTGACCTGGGCCTTTTCTATTCCCTGAGCACCGCGCACACTCTCTTTCACATCACAACAACTGTGCTGTATATTTGCCTGCTCAAGCCTCGCTCGCCTGGAAGCGCTCCTTTCAGGGTTTGTCGGCGATGAAATCTCCCTGGTCTCCCTTGTAAAATTCGGTCCTCTAAATCTCTCTGGAAGTTGCTTTTGGTTTCTTCTTTTTTTCCCGAATTCTGTTACTTGGATGGCTTTAATTTGGTTATTGGTGACCAAATTGGGAATACTGAAGAAATGAAACAATTATAATAGTGTTTTGTTATTTCTATTCTGGTCCGATGATATTATTAAGAAATATTCCTGGAGTTGCAATACTTCTTCTATGGTTTGACATGTAAGTCTTTTATAAGCTGACACACATATTTATGCATGTAATTTGCTGGGTTTTTTTTCATCCTCATTACGGCATAGCATTGCTACATGAGCCAAATTTATCAACCAAATTTTTGGTATCAAATGATGTGGCAGTTTATTAATGGTTGATAAATTAATATCATCCTACAATCATGGTAAATCCAATGAAATAATCCACGCCATTTGATACGAAAAATTTAATTAATAAATTAAATTACTCTATGGAAAAATATGGTTTGAGATGTTTTCTCTTTTAATTTATTATATTTTTTAATATCAACTATTCCTCTTTGTAATGTAAATGCAATTATGTTATCAACTTATATATTATATCTGAATTTTGGATTTAAGTTGTGGTTTCCTTTTTCCACTCAGAGTAAACACGGGAGCAGTCCAGCGCCATCTTTCGGATATTGAGAAAGGAGCAAAAGGTATTCCCAGTTGTGAAACCTTTAAAATATATAATTATATATTTCTTCTGTTTTTCCTTACTTGGGAGAATTGCTAGCATGCATAGCTTTTCCAAACTATGAGGATTCAAATGAAATTAATTTTGAAAAACTAGGACATAAGCATTGTTAGGTTCACCAAAAATCCAAGAGAATACTACACAATCTGTCCCTGGTTTGCCCCTTACATATCCTCTGAATTCAAAATATCAATAAAAGTTGAATGAATGATATGAATCCTCTTTGTCACCTTAAATTGAACAAGTAAGATGGTCAAGTTTGATATGGCTCATTATATTCCTTGCACATACAACATTAGCGTAGAGGTACCGCTTTGATAGCATATATGGAAACTAATTTAGCTAGAGGTAAAATCTTTTGATGTGTGGGGATGATGGCTTGTCAATTGCAGCCAGGAAATAAAAAAAGGCCAATTGTAGGAGTCATTACTTGTCCACTTTATTTTGCAATAAAAATAAAAATTTGAGTAAATTACATTCCTGTTCCTTGAGATTTTAGCTTAATTGCATAAACTTTCCCAAACAGTTTCTAAATGACTTTTATGGCTTTTTGGAATTGCAATGCTAAAGTTGTCATTAGATATTATTTTGATAGCCTCGAGGGTGGAAACGAAGATAAGATTTATCTGTTTTCTGAGCATGCTTCTGCAAAAGACACTCTCTCTGCATCTCTACGCTTACTTTTTTCAAGACCCTCTATTTTATGATTTACATCTTTGCACTGCTGTAGTAAAAGTTTAGAATTTGATGTGGGCATGTTTTCTGGTGGCTTGGAGGTTATTAATGGAAGCCTGGTGCGTGTTTTGTATGAATCGTCTTTGCTAATGGAAGCCTCTTGACACTTTTCTAGTAGGGTGTATTCTAAATTTCAACACTTTACAATTTTGATAGTTTACATATTTATCCTGTGCTTTTCTTCTGTGGTGGCTTTCAAAATGTATTTTATGTTTGCCTTAAGCCTTTACTTGTATTAACACCTTTCTACTATGGTGCATTCTAAATTACAATAATATGCTTTCAATATCAATTTTGACAGTTTACGCGAATTTATCACTTTTATGCAGACCTCATGACCAAAGATTACAACTTTGATCAGGAGTTTACCTTGTCAGCGGTTGGCTCAACTGGACTGGTATAATCTGTTTTCACTTGTTTTTTGTTCCAAGCTCTATGATTTTGATTGATTGGTTTTTATTAGTTTATCTCCCTGTCCATCGCCCCTTGGTGCAAATCAATAAATTAAGTTTATCTCTAGAAAGTAAGTAATCAGTATAAGCTTTCTTTGTAGCTTTCAAAGACATTATGTTGTCAAACTTTTTTACTACATGGACAATGTAATTAAACTAGAGGCTAGGCGCATGAACTAGTGGACATCTAAGATCAAGAACAATAGTGCATGTCTATATCCTCGGATTTTAACTAGTGGCTAATGCATGTCTGGGATTTGAGTAATTTATCTTCGTTTCTTTTAAAGATTATGTTGTCCACACTTTTTATAAGATAATTACCTCGGGCATGAATTTTTAGTTGAAGCATGAAAATTTGGATATTTAAGTAATTAACCTTTTTATTTTCTTCGATTCTTCTGGTGCATCTTGATAGCCTAGAATGATTTTGTACTGAAAATAGGAAAGAAACGATATCATAGTTATAATAGGGGTGTTTTTAATGCTTTCGTGTCTAACAAATTGACTGTGGACCCCTTGTGAAATTTCAAAGGGTTTGGCTATGCGGCAGTTTTGTCTGGAAAAATATGTGATCTTGTGCAAGGGTTATTATGACAGTGACCGTATTTATGTTTTGGAATCTCAGTTCTGTTTCACTTATCTTCGGTTTAAACAATTGTTAATCCCTTATCTAAAACTTCATGTTTGATCAAAAAGATAAAATAATTCACGTACGACAGTACACTGCAAATTCTTCCTAGATGCATCTCCATATCCCTCCAATTATTTGAGGTATAAAGAAGTTCCTAAGGAGATAGGAAAGCAAAAACAATGCTGTCAACCCAGTGTTTTAGAGAATAATGATAAAGATAGAAGGCAAGGGAGTAGAATGGTTTGGAGAATTAAAAAATGGCTTGCCTTATATAATCTCATTTAAACAACATATGAAAGGAGAGGATAATTAATCTTTGCAGCGCATATCTTTAGAGTGGCTACATATTTGATTGCCCAAATGTGTTGTGTAACCACAGTGCCCTAAGTTCTGATGCTTTGACATTTGTCTGCTCCGCGAAAATACTAGTTAATTTTTTTACTTATTCGGTCAACGTCCAATCGTGTTTTTAATCTTCAGCCTTACCTAACAGGAGCTTACAGCTATAGGTTTGAAGAATGGAAAAGCTACTTACGATGTGAAGGTTGTTACCTATTCCAATGTAAGAACTTGAGGTCTTTGAGCTATTAATTCCTTATAAAGATGTTTAGTTCATACATTCTCGTAATTTACATTGTGGCCTAAAAAAAGAGAGAAGATGCTTGCTTTTATACAACGTATTTTACTTCTGAAATATACTCTTAAAAAAGTCCTCGACTATACTTTTTTCAGGTATCAACTGAAGTGACTGTAAATGAGTGATACCAAATCTGGCAAGGTTGGTAATAATAAGATAATAATGTCAATTACAAAGATGATGATAATTGTAATTATGATAGTGATATAAAATAGCAGTCTTAAATTTGAACTAAAGTTAATTGAGATGATGGCTTTAAATAGTAGCATGCAAAAGTAAATGCATCGAGGCACGCTAATAATATTTCTCTATTATTGCAGTTGGATGTACAGTACCTTCATCCGCATGCAGCCATTGATTCTAGTATCATTCTGAACCCAGCACCTCTTTTGGAGCTATCAGCTGCAGTCGGGAGCAAGGATCAGGAGTTTGGGTGGTGAAGTTGGATTATTTGATACTGCTTCTTCTTCGTTCATAAAGTACAATGCTGGGGTCAGCTTGAACGAGCCTGATTATTCTGCGGCACCCCTACTGTGATTGTTTATGGACTACATTATTAGATTTAGCTATTTGTATATATAGGTATTTCTTAACATATATGGATTTATTAGATTCTATAGCATGATTGTTTTGTGGGCTTGCCTACATTATACCAGAAAGGAAAAAAGAGGTTGTATAGCATGTTCTCAAAAGTTGATTTCTATTTGTTCATAGCAAAAGAATAAAAAAGAAAAGACGTTTATTTAAAATTGGCCTGTAACATGAGTTTAAGGCGCCTTACACTGTCCCATGATGGGTAGAGTGAAGTGATAGTTAAAAAAATACAGCTAGAAGATTGAAGAAATTATTAACTTTGTTATCAGCCCCATACATGAAATTTCTGTTTTATAACCAAGCCATTTCATTCTAATCTCCCTACATTTCAAACTCTAGCCATTTTATATTTTCTGATATGGTGGAATTTGTTTGTTTATCTTTAAAGCAAGATTCCTTGGCTTGCATTTTTATGAGTGCTCTATAATTTGTGCCTGCCCCTAAATGAGAGAAACAATAAGAGCTTGGAGTCTTTAACTGTCTCACTTACTAGTGTCTACTTATCTATCTTTGGAATGCAAGACAGATCAAGGAAAGGCATTGAAGGCATCTTGCATCCATCAGGTCGATTCCTTCAATACAGTTACTGCTGAACTGACCCACAGATTTACCAGCAATGAAAACAACTTCACCATTGTAAGCTCTCATGTCCCTTGACGGTGGTAAAATCACGTTTCTCTGATAATGGGAAGTATGCTATGCTATATCAACGCAAATAAAAAATACTGGAAAATTCTAATTGGTAAGGATAATTGAACCCAGTTTTGGAAATTAATTTTTATCATATTTCCAGAATGCCAAACGTTATTCAAGGATTTGATGTTTGATTATGGTCCGGATATTTCAACTTCAAAATTTCAAGTGTCGATTTTAGCTATTGATTCTGGACTAGCAGAATTTTATTGTAATGTTTGTTTTTCAATTGCTTTTTATTATTATTATCATTATTATTATTACATAACTCGTTATATAAACCCAAAAAAGGCAAAACAGCCAGGCATCAAGACAAATCGTCAAGGCTACTATCGAGAGCCAGTACAGAAGTGACAGACCCGGGTAACACCCCAGTAGAAACAGCCCAACAAAAGGCACACAAGCTCCCGACAAAGAAGATGAGCAACCTTGTTACAAAGACAAGGGGTCCAACAAAAGTTAAAACTACTAAAATTAACACAGAGCACAAATTTCCCCAATGAAGCCACAAATAGACCAGTAAGCATGAGTTCTTCAAGTTCTGGATGATAACTTTGATGACAACTTTGGCATCAGTCTCAAAGCAGACATCTTCCCTACCCTTCTCCTAGGCAACAGTAACAGCTTTGAAGAGAGCAAAAGCCTCAGCAGCAGCTGGGACGCCAATCCTTGCACAGCACACAGATACCACAAACCTTGACAAGATTATTCCTTGCCACCATTCTTGAATCAGAATTAAGCTTAACCGTCCCCACAGGAGGCCTAACCCAACGCTGCTGAGCATAAAGGGGCCTGGGCGGAGACAGTAACACCGGAAGAAGAGCCTCCTTAAAACCACCAACCTTGTCACTCAAAAACCGAACTCTAAGCTCCAAATTAAAACTTTTCCCTTCAAAAATAATACTTAGTCAATTTCCAAATATGGTCCAATAATATAGCTGCATATGGGAAGAAGCTCGGAGCATCATCAGCATGCACAGGAAGAAAGTTTTCAGGCTGCATAGCAGATTCAGAAAAAAACCAACTATCTGTTTGATCCATACTGTTCCAAGCGATACTCCACAGGGAGGCAAACCACAAAGCACGAGTTACTGAACACTGGACAAACAAATGGCCGATAGTTTCTTCCTTGTCGCAACCGAAAGGGCACCCAAAACACGTGACATTCACACCACGACTTCTCAGCCAAAACAGAAAGAATTCCTTTAAATCATCATTTTAAGTTGTGCAAACAGATTTTCATGCATTTCTATCTGCTTATACAGTTGAACTTCTTGAAGATAAATTCAATATTGAAACGGATAATGCTTAATTGGGAGGCTGCATATAATCTACTAAATTTGTATAAGATAATAATTTATAAAATTCTAGATCCGCAATGACAAGGTTGAAGACCCAGTTTGAATCTTCTGTGATTTTCGGAGAGGTAGATTAGGAGATAAAGAGAGAATTTCCATGCAGTAAAACAGAAAAAATGTTCAGTGAAAAAATTTAAAGAAAGTGCTGTAAATCTTGAATTTCTGAAAATTGAATTACAAGCCTACTGATTCAGCTACTCTAACAGCTTATATACGAGAGAAATAATAAGAAGAAACCAATCAAAAAATTACAGCTTAACACATAACAGTTTTGGATGCTAATAAATCCAATTAAGATAGAAACTTATCGCATTAGTGTATTTCTGTGTTTCCGGATCAAAGTCTGGTGATGAGATTTATAAAAAAAAAATTCCTAAAATATCAATTTTCCCCCAAATCCCATTCAATTTTAGTATGAATTCAAGAATCATCCAAAAAAACCTTAGCGTCAGACAGCCTGGTCCACCTTCGAATCCACAAAGTCTGCCATTGCCGCCTTCAACCTCTTGTTCAGAACGATGCGACTCTGTTTCAGCATTAGGACCTTTTTCCTCAACTCTTTGGCTTCATCAGCCACTTCCTTGAACTTCTTTAGGAGCTCCATTTGCTCCATCTCCATCTTCATAACGTTCTCATCCATACGATGTGCCTGCTCGAGGCTGAACTTCTCCACAGTGTCATGCAGGATTTGACGTGAGTCAACCAAGTTCTGCATCATCAATACGACATCATCTTTAGCAGTGTTCTTCACATGTTTATAGCTAACGAGCTCATAGCCGAAACTATTAGCTATGTCAATTATCTGTTCGATAAGAAGGTTATAACATTCAATTTGTTTCAACATTTCAACCTGGATTTCTTCGAGCTTCCGAGCAAAATTGCTGTCATTGGCTATCAGATGTCCGCAGATTTGATCCACTTTCTGCCCGCCATCGTGTATATCATGGACACAACAATTCACTGTGATACGATTAGGTTTTTCATTGTCGTAGTTAGGATCGAAGCTGCGTCCTATAAGCTTTGCATGCAGAAGATCAAGATTATCTTGATCCAAAATTGCAACTGTGGTTTTCAGTGCTCCCACAAGGGATCGCTGGTGAAAAAGATAGTAAAAAGAGAAAATTAAGATGAAGAACTAAAAGCAAACACCAAAATTACCTTGGAAAAAAAAATGGAGACAGGAAAGAAATGCGTGAAAACAGAGCCTCCACTCCATTTATACTCTCAGATCCCAAATTTGAATTTTTACGGAGCTGGCGCGCTAATAATAATAATAATTTCTTTTTATTTCTAAAAAGAATAATTTAAAAAAAAATGTATTTTTTTTTTCTTTTGAAAGTGTGTAAATTTTATTAACAGAAAAAAAAAATTAAAATAACATAGATAACTTGCCTATTAAAAATTTTAACATCTGAAATTAGTAAAAGTCTATTCGAGGTTGAAGTCCACAAGTGAGGGAAAAAAATTACACTATACTCTGAGTCTTGAAATTCTTTCCGAAGTAGAAGATTTTTTCTATACCAGCCTTCCAAGCTTTGTGATTCGTATTCGTTTTTCTTCTTCTAAACGGCGTTTAGCGTCGTGTCTGCCCCCGAATTCTTGGCCGAAGCCGCCTCTTTATAATAATAATAATAATAATAATAATAATAATAATAATAATTTCTTTTTATTTCTAAAAATATAAAATGTATATATATATTTTTTTTCCTTTTGAAAGAGTGTAAATTTTATTAACAAAAAAATAAAAATACGATAAAAGATAAATTAAAATAAAATACATAACTTGTCTATTAAAAATTTTAAAATCGAAAATTAATAGAAGTCTGGGATGAGTTGAAGTCTATAAAGAAGGGAAAAAAAAATTGCACTACACTCCGAGTACCGAAATTCCTTCCGTAGGAGAAGATTTTTCCTCTACCAGCCGTCCAAGCTTCGTGACTCATACCCATTTTTCTTCTTCTAAACGGCATCTACCGCCGTGTACAGGCCCAAATCCTTGGCCGAAGCCGCCTTTTTCAGCCATATTTTTTGGTCGGGTGGTAGGCAAAAAGAATGAAAAAACAGAAGTAATAAATGAGAGAAACCATGCCTTAATGAGGGATATTCGATCTATAAACCCAACAGTTCGGTCTCTCTAGCCATTTGTCTTTTTTTTTTTTTTTTCTTTTCGGGCCTAACTTAATCAGCGTTTTGAAAAAGTTTTTTTTTATTGGATATGGGCCAATCTCTCTAGCCCTTTGCCAATTTTTTTTTTCTTTTCTCACACAAACCAAATGTCTATTTACACTTTCATTTTTGGACCTGTTAAAATATAATTTATGAAATTAAAAACAACAGCAACAATAATAATAATTTCTTTTTATTTCTAAAAATAATAATTTTAAAAAAAAATTATATATATTTTTCTTTTGAAAATGTATAAATTTTATTAACAGAAAAATAAAAATTAAATACGATAAAAGACAAATTAAAATAACATACATTATCAATTTCGTGTCGTATCGTTTCGTATTCGTGTCGTATTTTATTCGTGTTTACTAGACATGTACATGAGTGTTTTATTTTTTTATTTAAATTAATATATATTGTCAAATAATAAATCATTATCAATTTTATGTTTATTAAGTCTAAATATATATTCAAATGATATGTTAAACATTTAAAAAAATAGATATTAACATACTAAAATTTAACATAAATAATAATTGTGAATTTAAAATATATAAAATATTATGAATTAAAGTTATATTAAATATTTATCGTGACTAAAAAATAAAATATGCATTTCAATTATAAATTTAAAAATATTCAAAATATTATAAAACAAACAGAAATTAATTTAAAAATATTATAAATATTATAAATAAAACAGAAATTGCACATCCAATATAAATAATAAAAAAATAGAATCTAAAACAAAATATAAATATATAAATAGATATAAAAATTATAATTTTTTAATGAAATAAAATATAAATTTTATAGTTTTTTAAAATTAAAAAAAAATAATATAAAAAGTTAAATGAAATAATTAAATTAATATTTTTTTTATCGTTTTAAATTTTTTTTTTTTAGTGTTATATTAATATCAACCCGATATACGGATCTAAATCTGTAAAATATCGTATCTTTTTCGTATAGTGTTATCGTGTGGTGTAACATTATCGCAGGTCTATTATTCCCTAGCTAAGGCTGAAGCAGTGTGTGAGAGTATTAACACCAAGTCTTCCCCTTCCGACCCCAATTCTTGTGGTTCTACGGCTCCCTAGTTTTGAGGTTTTAGCAATGGAGAACCCAATTGGTAACACTGAAACTGAGGCTCAGCCTATGGATTCCGAGTCTCCTGGTAGAACCCTTTCATCTTTTATAGCATCTCTCTCAAATCGTCCAACATTCTTACTGGAATCGTTTTCCATGAATAAGTTTTGGAACTCCTTTTTCGTGTGAAGTTTTGATTAGTAAAGAAAATATGAAATAGTTTTGGTTCATTTGCTGAGGAACATAAAACTGTTTTTGCTTTGTTCTTTGAATTGTTATTCCATGTTTTGCTCGTAAAGTTTTATTACTTTAAGCCATGTAAATTTTGTAATGCTATAAAGAATTGCAGTTTAATTTCTTGATTTTAGGATTTTTCAATGTCGGTAAAGAAGTTCATTCAATTGAAGAAGAACATTTCATTTTGTAGATCTCTATGTTCTATAAATACGAGGCTGTAAATTTTGAATTTCTTACAAATTCACTTTATTTAAGTTTCATTTGCAAGCTAGCATATTTATCTAGCCTAAAAGTGCCTTAGAGGACTGAGCAGCCTTTTGCTTTTTCCTTTTTCTCATCTTGTGTCTATGATTTATTATTTAAATAATTGTTTTTCTTTTTTTGTGAAAAATTAACGTATTGGAAAAATGAATACTTCTTCTTCCAAAAAATTATCCTTTAATTATTTTGATGTATGTGTTTATCAATTCACTGGATGATAAAATATTCTCTGCAAAAGTGGAGCTATTTTTCTTCATTCTTTGTTTTATTCTAAAATTGAGTACTCAGTTATTAGTAGTATGCTGAAAAACACACACTCTCTCTCTCTCCGGCTGGTTTTAATGAGCTCAAAGTCCATGAAGTTATTGCAAAATACTCATTAGACTTTGATGAATGGACTTCACTTGTTTCGGAGATCAAGAAAACATGTCCTGTAAGTTCAATGATTACACTTAATAATTTTATACTTTGTCCTTCTTTATTGTTGGTGGTTCTCAATTTTGTATATATAAAAATAAAAAATAAAAATAACAACCAAAAAACCAAAAAAATAAAAAAAAAAACAGCATCTACAATATGATTTATATGGTTATGGTAAGTAATTACAAGAACTGAAATTAGTATATGATAGTTAGAGTGGCAAAACTTACTGAATATCGTTAGAAAGCCAGAGTTAAGAATTACCACCATATGACTCAAGGATGATTGGTCTTTTTTTGGACACTTTCTTTTAAATGTATGCAATGTTGCATTTTGTGGAGCAAATATGTGATTGCTTAAGAAAAAGGTACATAGGTGGCATTTTTGGGGTAAAGCTTGTTATGATAGAATTAAGAAAGTTCATGAAGAAGTAAATTTGTCCTGAATTGGGCGCACTGCTCTTTCCATGCTTTTCCGATAACTTATACTGAAAAAGTTGTAAATGCTAATTGAGTATAGTTTGGCTCTGCAGTATTTTTTGACTTCGGTCTAGTTTCTTGCTATTCACTACTTGATTTTTGCATTTTGTTGCTTCTAAATTGGAAATCTGAATGCAAATAAACATATTTTGGGTTATCACTGCAGGATGACATAGAGAAAATATGTTTAGTTTGTGACTCCTTGTCCAAGTTTCTTTTGTGCCATGGATCCTGGACGAAGTATGCTTATCACAAGGCACGTTTATGCACTGTTGACAAGGTTTATTGAAATTTTTGAACTAGCTGTGCAATCAGCTACGTACTGCGTTGGTGTATGGGTTGACTACTCTAGCTTCAGTATGTCAGCTTTTGGGGATCCTTTTGATATACGTAGGTAATTCTTGATTTTAGAAAAAAGGAAAAAGGACCGCATATTGTAGCATTTATTGATGTCAATAATGAGATGCATAACTTGTGCTTCAGAAGCTCTCAATCTTAATCATGTCTATATACTATACTAAGCTCTCAATCTCAAGGATGAGTTTTGGATGCATTACGTGGAATTCATGGAAACGAAGGGAGGAAGAGAAATTGCAAACTATGCTCTGGACCGAGCAACACAAACTTTCATCAGGGTAAGTTTCAATTTGAAGGCACCGTCTCCTATTGTTTTATGGAAGCTGTGTTTATTGTTTTGTATATATATATATTGAGAAGCTCTTTCATAAAGATAGTTATCGTGGTTTGGAATACAGATGATATCTGTTTTTTTTTATTTTTTTAGGTCCCTATGATTTCTATTTTTATGGTAAATATAAGTCTTAGGAAATAGATTATAGAAGTACTACTATATTACTAAACAGACACCACAACACAAAATTGTTGGCCTTGGCCTTGAAAATTTTGATTTTAAATGCAGAATGATTATTTTGATAAGAGCCTGAGAAAGAATGGTTTTTGAAGCTGCAGTGAGGTCATAGAGCTACAGAGTTATGAAAATACTTTGAATGAATACCATTTAGATTAACAATACATGTATATTTTTAAATATAATTCTGCATCTGAGTTAAATCAATCTTGAGGGGAGGTTGTTGTTTGCTAAGCTAATTGAATGTACTAGCATTAGCTAATTCTCCTACATTACTTAGATTAGTTTTTACCACAGTTTTATCAAAATAACTTATAAGAAAGTATATTTCTTGCAACATGAATGTAACTTACCAAACTGGCTAAATCAGGATTCTTTCCTGTATTTTACATTACTCATAACTGTAGGACAAGTTCAACTGAAACTTGCTTAATTGCTTCTTTTCATAGGATGCCTTGACTCAATTGCTTTATACATGATTGGAGATGTTTATGGCCCCTCACATGTTCGTTGCAGAGAGTTCCAGTCATTCATCTTTTCAATGCCAGGTATAAGAAGCATAAAGGAAATGCATTTGGCGCCCGGGAAGCTCTTCTTCATTGTCACACCGATTCAGATTCTAACTTTGTAGAGAATGTTACAGTAAAGGCTAACATGGAAAGGCGACTAAAGTACATGGTATGTAATTCAGGCACAGCTAACTACTCAGCATAGGGATTTATATGATAACTATAAAAGATTGTCTATAAGAATTTGTTAGCTGACACTTTTACTTCCGAATCTTCCTTTTAGTGCATCTGCAAAATTAGTCTTTCTTCTCATAAAAAGGTTTTACACAAGGGGAATGTTCACTTGTGCTTTCTTAAGTTTGAGAGACAGATGCATTGAACAAATGAATTGTTCACCTTTGATTCAAATGTGAACTTGAGGATAAAGTAATATCAACCTACTGGCTACTGCATTGAGTTTGTACTAAATACCTTCTTGAAGACCGTTTTATTCCCTACAGGGCATCTGTCAATGTGTTTTTCTCTTAACTTTGACCATTTATAGAATTAGTTTCCTAATTTCCAATATAATTATTAGCTGTTTTTTTGCTTTTTTCTGTTCACAGATTATTAATAGTGCAGATACTGCCCGAGATGTCTTAATAGATGGCATCAAACACTTGCCTCACTGCAAGTTACTTCTAGAGGTATGCATGCTCTTTAAACATCTAGTCATATTATTGATACTGAAACTGAGACATAACTCATACTGAAAATATTGACAAATTTCAGCACCAAAAGCCTCTTTTTGCCTGTGTCAATTAGAGGTGTAAAGTGGACCGTGCCGTGCTGGCCCGGTCCATTTAAAAGCCGGTCGGTTCGTGCTTGTGCCAACCCATTTATTTTTTGTGTAGTGCTTGTACTGGCCCATTTAATTTTCTTACCGTGTCATGCGTACTATGGACCCAAGTACTTATGTGCTCGTGCCGTGTTTGTGCCAGACACGGGTCATGCCCGTGCCCGTGCCAATTATATTTTACACATTTTTTATAATATATATTATATAGCTTAATAAAAATTATTCAAAAAAATATTAGAAATAAATTAAATTAACAATTAAATAATATATTTTATTTTTTAATTAGTAAATAACAAAATAAGTATTTATAACTAAAGAATAAAAAAATATATTAATAGTTTTATTTTATATATTTTATTCTAAATTAATATTCGAATTTAAATTTACATTTGAGAAATTATCAACTAAGTTATCTTTTCAATTTTGAGCTCTAAATTTTAATAGAGTAATTTCACATAGTCTATTATTGTAAAACAAATATTTATACAATAGATTTTATATGATAAATATTTATTATTATTTGGATTGTGCTAAGTTTGTATTTTGCTTAAATTGTTAGTATGTATGTCCGTGTAGCTTGTCATGTGCTTGTGTCGTGCATGTGCCGTGCTTGGTCTGTCATGTGCATATGTCGTGCCTAGCCTGTCACGTGTCCGTGTCGTGCCTGATCCATTATAGACTCATGTCGTGCCAGGCACGGTCTATTACGTGCTTCGTGCTGGACATGGCACGGTTTGTAATGTGTCATGCTCGTGCTGTGCTCAATTTTAACGTGCCGTACTTGTGCCGAGCTCGTGCAGCCTGCTCATTTTTACACCTCTAATGTCAATTTAATTTTAAAATCTCCTGATATTATGAAGTAAAAAAGCATTATCTTAATTTCTTATGACAACTAAAGTAGTGCTAGAGTAGGCTAATTCTTTAGTTGCATGATCAACTGCTGCCCTGCTGAAGCATAATATTATAATTCAAGTTGTTATTAGAAAAATAACTTATCAGAAAGACTAAGAGCTATTTTAAGTCCATTTTTATTTCAGATGCTTGATTTTTGTTATTCTGCAAGAATTGGTGAATTTTGCAATGATTCATGGAGGAAAGCAGCACATAAACATAGTAGACTCGATTATAGCTAATGCAATATCTCCAGGGTCAGATGTATCTCAAGGTTTGAATAAGAAGGCTGCAGAGGATATTTCAAATTTATATTTAGAGGTTAAAATTCCATCTCTGAACTTCATAATATGGTAGTTACCATCATTTCTGTTATTGAGGAAAGTAATTAAAGCAGTGAAGATCCTGATTTGGTTTCTTGGTCCTTTTTTTTTTTTTTTTTGTGGTATATGTCCCATTCTTTGAATATTTTACGTTTAATAGCCTATTTTCATTCAATATGGATGTATTTTTACAGTCAATTACCACAAGGTGCGTCATGCTACAACAGCAATTTCTGTTCCACCAGCAACAACATTACATGCAGCAAGTAATACAGCAGCCACAGCAACCACCATTATAACAGAGACAACACCAGCAGCAAAATAGTACACCACTGATTCAGCAATGGAATGACAACTATTGCAAACAGGTATTTATTATTGGAATGTTTATGAGAAAAGATATCTATTTGCTTCGCTGTGAGATATACAGTTTTTTTCATTTGAGTTGTAGAATTTGAATCGAACCATGTAGCATTGTTTAACAACTGAATTATAATAAACATGTCTTGGATGTCTCTTCTTCTTTTCCTGAACATTTTTTTTTCTTTATATTCACCTGGCATTTTCTAACGTTACTAGCATAGAAGCTCGTATGTTATACTCCTCTTATCTTTCTTTTTTTCCTTTCTTCTTTTTTGTTCTTTTGTCTGCGATGAATTTCTCACTTTCTCTTGCTGTTGGATATTTGCATATACACTTTCTTTTTTTGTGATTTTATGTAGGACCAAGGGACTGCACCATCTCACGTTTCAGGAGCATGTGCACCACTTGTCTCTGCTGTGTCTCCACATTCTCAACGCTCAACTCCTCCGGATCAATAACATGCTTCTGTCTACTGTACAACTCAATTTAGATTATCCCATAATTCCCATTTATGCTGGTAGTTTGTCATACCATTTTTGTTCACGTATCCCTTTATTGTAAAAGAGAAATAATATTCACTAATTTATATGTAAAATAGAAAGAAAAAAAAAGTTACCATGGCCCTTTTTCCGTCAACTTCTCAGTAGCTCTTTATTGTTGTTTGCATAAAGTACATCTTTATGATATGTTACACTCAATTTTCAATTTTACAAGTCCTGTATTTTTGCAGTTTTCAAGGTTTCCTTGTCTAGTTGGTAAGGACATTACAGTTTCCATTAATATCATTTTTTTCTCTTGAATTTAGTTTAAATACAATTTGATTCTTCAAATTTTAAAAATATTAACTTCATTTGAGGTTTCTTATTGCATTTACACCTTTTAAATTTATATCACTCACACCCTAGTTAAAAAAATTTAAAGCTGAAAGATTAATTTGAAATTGATGCAAACTTCTAGAAATTTAGATGAAATTTTTTTTAAAAAAAGTTTGCTATCACCAATTCGTAGCTATTGCTATCTTTAAAAAAGATAAAATAAATAAATTTATAAAATTAAATTGTTATGCATGTGTTTGTTGCAAGAGTGATAATAACAGGTAAAACTGCGACAATTTTTTTATTTTTTTCCTTTTCCTAAAATGAAATTTAGGAAATTCAGGTTCTTAAATCCGATTGATTCTTGGTAAATTGTTGAAGATGAAATTGCCAAGGGTGAGATTCTTTTATAGGCGGACACCAAAAGAACTCTGGTGTTACAAATTTTATAGGAGCCTCTAAAATGATAATGAGCTACTAAATTTTCAACCACAGCTCGAGTTTTAAGACTGGCTTAGGAAGGGAAACTGAAAGCTTGTGATGCTCCATTTAAAGTCAAAAACTTGGTTGACAAATTGAAGTATTTTCATTTGCTGTCAACAAATTCAATTTGGTTATTAGAAAGCCTTGATTGGAAGTTTTTTTATTAGAAAGTACTAGATTGAAAATAGCAAACACTAAGGGGACAAATATGCTTAGCCAAAATAATGTGGAAGAAAAAATAAAATAAAGAAATAAGAAGTCACAGTAACCGATCTCTTCCATTCCAATGGATACAAAGTAGTAATTGGTGGCAGCACCCCGCCAACAAATAAAAAATATAGAAGATTATCAAATCACTTTAACAACCTCATGTAAATATTCAAAAATAAAATAAAATATGGAATATTTACTTTCACTATAATTGTATTCATAATCACCACTTGAAAAGAATGTTACCAGGGTAACAGAGAATACAAAAGAATATTGAGAAATGGAATACAGTAGTCTCCAAATAAAATCACATTAACATTATTAACAAGTTTTCTTCTTATTTTCTGTTTTCTTTTGGATAAGAGTGTGTAACTATTTTTTTTCCGAATGTTGTTTCACACATCCACATTCCACAGTGCAAAATTTGACTGGGAAATCAACACCAAATACCTATACCTACAGACTTCTCAGAGTGATAATAACAATAGATTCCACGTACCTACTATTTTGGCATTTACAGAAAATCTATTACAGTTCTCCGCATGACCTGCAGACAAGGCATGCACAATTGTAAAAGTAAGATGGCTAAATGTAGCAGAAGATAATGACAAGCAGGGATAGCCAGTTTATAGAAGCCATAGTCCAGCATCTCTATCTCCCAATTCTCAAGAGATTAAATAGAAATTATAACAGTTTTTTGTCATGATCTGCACAAAAGTCTCAATAAAGATCCAGGGAGCTACCCAATAAGGAGGCTACTCCCATTTTGACTAAAGTTGATTCATCAATCTATAGTCTCATATGCATTTAACCATCTTCAAATCCATTTTCTACTTATAATCTCATAATGTCAAATTCAATTTTTTCAAGTTTTTGCATTATCACAGAATGCAGCATGGTTTCACGATGCACAGGCATATTCATGAGAATCTTCATAGAAAAACGTTCAGTTAGTAAAAGACCAGGCTGAGTCAATAAGAACATTTTAGAAGCACTTGAATCTTTAATCTCTTGAAGAATAAGACATCTCAAACTTATAACCTTATGAGGTATGACATGGTTTTTTCTCCACCTTAACTCATCCATGGTTTGCAATCACCAATTTTTCTTTCATATGCTATCATAACATACATTGTTAAAATAGGTTAAGGCCTTTTGTAGCTCTAATCTTAGCGCACAATATATAACTTAGCAATAGCTGTATATAATCATTAAGGGATTATCATAGCAGACTCATCTCTAGCAGCATAGCATGCTTTACCCATAATGATCCCAGCTCTTAGCAAGCTACCTTTCCTTTCTTGCTATAACTTACAGTGCATTTAAAACTATCTGCACAAACACAATAAGGTGATCGGAAAATTGGAGATGTGTCCAATGATAATATGCCGCATGAGACCTGGAACAGTGCCAGAGAAAATAATTTCACAGAGATAGGACAGGTGACATTTTATGAAAGATATGAATGTAAATTCAAAGATAACAGACTGCAAATTTAGTTTAAGAAGAAATGAAGATCAACTTAGATCAAGAATCCAAAATAGAAGACACTCGAACAAATACAATATGGCAAATAGTTAATCCGCTTAAATAAACAAACTACGATTAATTACCTCAGGTCAAAAATACCTGCAAAAAATATCGATGTTGTTAATCCCAAACTGAACCTGATATTTAGTCAAAAGACTCAATCCAACCATAAGATATTGAAGAATGGTTTATAGCTTTTTGCAGAATATAATGTCACCAAGTCCAAGCTCAATAATGTAAGACTACCCCACTGTTAACCTGAACAAATTTTTTACTTTGAAATAAATTTGGCTTCAAGATAAACATGGTCACTTTCAATATTCAGCATCCCAATCTAAAAGAGGTAATGAATACAAAACTAATATTTAAACATAAAGAAACAATAAACCAAAGGAATAAGATCCTGAAGGAACATAATGCCAAAAAATGGGACCTCAAACATGCAAAAAGAAAAAAAGGATGCAAAGGTAGCTTATTCAACCCTATAGAATTCTTTACACACCAAATATCTGAAATAAGGCATGATCGAAAAGCTAGCATTCAACACTCACTTTTTTCCCAACTAAAAAATATCTGCATATACCCTTTTGTTGCCTCTCTTGCCATTTTTCTATACGAATCCAGTTCAAAGAAAATTTACCAGTACTATTAGTTTGTGTTCTTACCCCCGGAATTCTAGCGTAGAGATATTACTTTTTCGAAGTCAATAAGAGAACTTATAGAATGTATGCTCACTACTATGAAGTTAAATTAGATGATCAGTTTCAATACTGGTAAGAACCAAACTGCATCAGTTTCTGTTAATATCTTTACATTAAGATAGCATGTAGACGGTACACTAAATATGCACAGGTAACTCAAATTTACTTAATAGAGAATTCTATAACATGCTTTAAATCCATACTAGAACTCAGGAAATTCATTTGTGTATTAATAAACTCTTGAGAATGCAACAAAAAAAAGATATCTTCACTGCTCATCGCTTAGTGCAGGACTAATATGACACAAGTATTTTTTTACCATCCTAATGAACTATTGGTGACTACCAAAAATAATCCTCTTCCCCTCCCATAGCAAGGGGGTTGGGGATGGTTACATCAGTGCTAAACAATTAGATGGATTATTCCAGTTGCATATAACATAAATAAAAATCTACCTTCAACCCTTCTGTTACAATTGATCAAAAGGTGTCCATGCATATACATTTTTCCCAGGATTTTCAGGTTTGTGCCTTCTTTTTTTTTCCTCCTTTTTTTTTTTTTTTTTTCTCTTTCTTTTTTTTTTTTTCCCTGGTTTTTACTTCTTTCTCTTTCTTTTGTTCTTTTGGCAAAACTCATTTCTTTCTTCTCTTTCAAAGATTCTTCATCCTTCTCTTTTGTATTCTCTATGTCAAATGTGTTTTTTTTATCCAGGCAGGAAAATATTTTAGGAACTATCACATATCTTTCTGAATTTCATTTATCATTGCCCGAGTTCATATTCAATTAGACTAAAGACCTAATTAAGAATGTTCATTTGTTTCCCTTGGCAATAGGTTTAAATATATACATAATATCCTTGACTAGCATGTAATCTTCTATGGGAATATCATACTTATGAGTTTCTTTTATATGTTTTCAATTCAAATTCTAAAATATTTCCTCTCTAATAAGCATAGTTAGACTGATATTGATTTTTGCACTTTCAGCTTGTCAGAGTCTTGTGAGTTATTTCTTTCACAGGTCACTTTTGAGATATATTACATTTTGATTTTCTTGAAAACCACTTATATACACAGTTTCTTGAAATATTCTGGCTTCTCTATGTACATCCATTATGTATTTCGTAGATCTCTAAGAGAAAGTTGAGACAATAATCTTACTGCAAAGTATATAGGGTGGAAGAATCAACAATTACCACAACAGTAACATATATAGATGGGAAAGGTGAACATCACTGTTTGGTGTTTCAGGTTCTCAGTTCCAACTTCTTAGCACAAGCATAATTGTCCACTAAATATCTTGTTTGATAAAAACATAAGAACTACAAAAAAGCATACACAATAGTAGCAACTTCAAAGAAAAAGTTAGTAAAAAGCAATGTTTGCAAGAATTATATTTCACAATATCACAGTAATTCATGTACACCTCCTTAAACTGTACAATAAAAGTAATCAAGACAACCCTAAAATTACCTTTGAACAATAATCAGACAAAGCATTCCTGAAAGTTATCAGCTGAGAAGATGGAAGAAGTAAATAAGTAGCAATAGCCGACTCAACAATAAGAGAAATCATAGTTTATTATATAGTTAATTACCTAAAAAGCTCATAAGATAAGAAAGCAGACTAGATAAGAGGCCAAATTTCTGCTCAAAATAGACAAGAAGGCAAAGAGTTGCTATATTCAAGCAAATGAGAATGACAAGGGGCTCTTATTCCTTGTTACCGAATCTCTTGGCAATGATAGGACGAACATCATCAGCATCTAGAAGAGTCTCTAAGAAGGGAAGCAATGAAATTAATGCAGAGTCTGATGGATCATCAAACCAACTCTTTATCGGAATCCCATTATTCACTTGCAAGCGGAAAACCTGAAATATCAAAAGTACACCTTAAACAGTCAAACTTTATACTATGTCTTTTCTTTCCTTCCCCCCCCCCCCNCCCCCCCCCCCCCCCCCACTACTCTTTCCTTTGATAATAAACAGTCTTCTCTTGTGACAATTAAGCACGTTGAAAAAACCACCTTATTCTAGACCACCTTTTCTCTTTTCCTTTCCAAGTAATAGAATCCTACCCTTAACGAACAACTAGGATACATAAATTTATGCCTTCCAAAGTTTTGAACTGTGAACCTAATAAAAATTGTTTTCTTCATATGTATGTTATTGTTGTTGGCTTGATATAAATAGTTGGGTCCACTTCCTTTTTACTTAATTTAGGAATTGTAGTTAACTTGATATGGAATCAAGCCTTAGTTGTCTAGTTCTTCTTGTGTTCTTTTTTCGGTAACCCCCATTGTTGCAATTTCCTGTTCACATATGTAAGCCCTTCAATCGTTTTCAATTATTAGATGGGCTCACAAATGACCAGTGTTTTTGTTTCCTCAAGTCAAATGACAGTAATAATATATATTGTTGTTGCTTAATAGACATAATATAATCAGGTTGGGCTTGATGAAAACTAGATAATATGTTCTTGTAAACCAATTTTTGTTAATGCTTGCTACAAATTCCAAGCTTCACAAGATGCTAAATTACCATCTATAACTAAGCTATGGTATTGGATTTTGAAGGAAGTGTTGCATTATAATTAGTCATGATAATTTTAGTATACTAGCTGTTAATAATCAGCTGTTAGTAATTAGTACACATTTTGTCTTAACTAGGACAGCTGTTAGTAGTTTCTACTATACAGATTAAGACAGCTGTTTTCTACTGCAGGTTAGTACAAGTTCTTACATTTTAGTTGTAGTAAAGATCTACTTTAGTCTCTTGGATAAATTCTGGGTAACTAATTCAAATCAGTAGTGAAGATTGGATTTTCTCCAACCGATTTATATAAAATATAAATGAAAAAACTGAAACAAAATGGCAGTTCATAAGCAACGAGATAGGATCCACATTTTAAATAAATCTAACATCGAATTTTGATAGCCTATCCTAATCTGATATAAAAACCCACCATTAACTGAAATTGGAAAGAGAGAGAGAGAAGGGCCAGTGCACAACACAAGCAGAAAGGTGTTATACCTGTGGAGAATTGTCAATTATAGCAACTTTTGCAAGATCAACACCTAAAACTGTCAAATCTTTAGTGTAACTACCATCTGAGAAGATGCATGATTCACGGTAAACTCGCCGAGATATAAGCTTTCCATCTGGATCTAGGATATCAAGAAGTTGTTCTGCATAGATGCTTTGGCTGGCAGTAAAAATAATAACTTCAAACATCTCAGCAACCTGCTCTAAGAATGCCCGAAGATAAGGCCTTTTCTTTACATATACTGTGTTCTCTTTCATGTTGAAAAACACAGTAAAGGAGAAATCGGCATTTTCACAATGTTCCAGCGAAGAATGGACAAGTGTTTCTGCACATGTAAAGCAGGATGATCGAAAATCAAAACATACTCTTAAATAATATTCCTCAGACGAAATTTTGCAAGGAATTGGGAAAAGAAAGAAATAAGCCAATTAAAGATTGGCTTCACAGAGTCTAACCCAAACAAATCCTTAGCAGAGCACAGATTGCAAAAACACAGTTTACCGAATTTGTATCTCTTTACGAACACATTGTACCATAATAAAATAATTATAAATATCTATTTATGAAGAGATTGAACCATAATATAATAATTATTTTACAATTTCTCAAGCCACATACATTGAGAAAAGAGAGTTCGGAATTGCAAAATTTGAAAGTAAAGGGAAGATACAATTCTATATTTTTCCAGCAAGACTGACCATAATTACTCTTTAATAGGTCTAAGCTGGTAATTATATAACCAAACAAATACACTGCCTTCTCACAATTTTAACCTTCATTTCAAAATTTAATTTTACAGATGGAGTACATTAAAATAAAATAAAAACATTTAAAAATAAAGCTTGAAAAACTCATCTACAAACCTAACTAATTTCAAGAAAGTTGCAGAACAAGTAAATTAATTAACCAATTGGTCCTCAAAATTTGAAGTCTATATGGCATGCCAAACAGGAAATCCTTGAGAGATAATATACAATTATTGTTACATGTAAATCTACTTACCATCTAAATCAAGTACTAGAGTTATACGCTTTCCTTTTGTAGTTTCCTCGGGCAGTGAATTAGTTTGAAAATTGGATACCACATCTGATAATTCTGGTAAATTTTTTATAAACAACTGAGGATCAAAGCACTCTGCCTGATCCGAGTCAGAAGAGTTAACAACAGAATCCTGGTTGTACGATCTCATCTGATCAATTGCTGTATATAAGCCAGAATTATTTGGATCCACCATGGCCTTTTCACATGATTTATCATCATTGGTATAACTGCTTCTGATAGTGTCCTCTAGGAAAGGCAATACCATGTATTGCTCAGCCACGTCAAACAGCATATTTGGCTCAGCACATTTGTAACTGGGCAAGCAAACGCTTTCACTTGTATCATCATCAAATAAATTCCCATTGAAGGGAAAGTTTGCAACAATCATGTCAGAAATATAGAAGTCAGATACATCACAAGTTTGATAGTCATGTGTGCTTCTATTATCAATGCTTTCATCAGCTCCTAACCAAGATATGTCAGGGTAATTGTCGCTCCCAACTGCAGGTTAAATAAATATCAAAATATCAGATATTAACTCTTCATAGGACATTTCCCCTACATATATTATCATATTAGATAATTCTTTATAAACAAATTTCATTTAAATGTTTATAATCTCATTATGCTAAATTTTATTTCATTAACTGAAAGTGTAACTTAATTTTTCTATTTTTGCTACCTTGCTCTGGTTGTGGTTGATATACATCGTTTGACTTACTTCCTAATCATTTAATCTTTTGGAAATAGCAGTAAACTAACATGGTATTAGAACTTAATTACCAATTGAACTTCTCTTGGCATCCATATAAGGCTCAGTTTTGATTGTGTTATCTTGATATAAATAGTTGGATCCACTAGTAAACAACTTGGTTCAAAATGGTTGAGATGAAAACATAGTTGGTTGATAATAAAAGTTACTTTGAGAAAAGATGTGCATATACCTGCATTATTGTCTGCATTTGGTTCAAAATGGACTTCAATGGGCTCCAAAGCAGGAGAAAAAATAGTTTCCAAGTTTGCTGGAAAAGTATGGGTGGATTCCTGCAAATTAATGAAATAACATTGATAAATATACACCAAAAAGAAGAATTTTAGCCATAAAATGAAAAATAAAAATACTAGAAACAAGAACAAAGAGGAGGAAAATTGTAACAATCTAATATGCATAAAGAATCACAGTTATCTGCGTAAAATCCATTTTTTAACTTTCAAATAATGAATCAATGTTCTAAGACAAAGTAAATTTAACAAGAAACAAACTTTAAATTGATTTAAGTTTAGCTTAAATGTCAAAAAATATCATGAGTTTTACAGCCAATAAGGTAAATCAATTATTTACCATCCTTCCTGTGGTTGTAGAATCACAAGAATGCTTTAGAATCTCAGAATTTTCTTCATCCAATAATTCCTGATGGTCAATCGCTTCATCACTTTCAGTTCCCTTAGCAGAAATTTGTGTGCTCGAAGAAACTATGAAAACAAGTAAAAGCTTCTTAAAAAGCATTATGCATCAACTTAAATAGCAACACTAGAAGACCCAATCACCTCATAACGAGTGGAAATTATCAATGTCCTTAGCATAAATTCATTTAACTCAAACAACACATGTAAGAAGCATCTTATTGTACCAACTGTAAGTAAAAGAATTTCTAATCACAAAAAATATAAGGTACTTTTATAATTATCTTTAATAATAATACCACCAACAACAACAATTACGATGATCAAAATTTGAATAGTAACTTTCTTTTTTAACAAAGTTGGTTTCATTTTCAAATGTGACTGAAATATACTAAAATTGGTTTATGTTGTATAATATAAATTAAGCCCCCATAGAACATGGAGATGCGGATAGGCAACATGAAAAAACTTGAGAGGTCCACATAACCATCTTAAAGTTGAGTTGCTTACCCTCATGACAATTTTGAACGCAAGTTTCAAGATTTGCTATCTGCTCAGAAAACCTGACATGGGAGCATATTTTTTTGGAAATTATACTTGACCTTTGACATACATGAAGACCATTTTTTTCTCTTAAACAGCACATGCTTGATTTGGTCTTCATTTTTAGAGATGGCATTTGATCTATACTTGTTAAATGTACAATAGATATGCTTCCTGAACATCAGTGGGAAAAAGACCCCGCTGGACAATTAAAGCAAAACGAGAAACAGTGTCAGAAATCCTTTAAGATTGGAAAACAACTTCAAAAAGATCAAAAAAAAAAACAACATGATATTATACTATTCAAGCAATATCCAAGAAATACTTTCTATCATGCAAGCATTAGATAGAAGAATCATGAGTTGCAACCTTTCCATGTGAACAAAAAAGGAAGAAGAATCATGAGTTGCTACTTTGCACCACAGTTTTAAGCCATGAATAATGAAGCAGGGTTAGGATTAGGGGTTTACCACCTTCTAAACCCACCCTCGTGTATAAGAAAACTATCTTGCAATAGGCAAAACCAACCCACAGCACCAAGGCTCACTTATAAGTTTTTATAAAAAAATTGTTCCTAGGATAAAGGCTAAAAGAGTTCACGCCAGACTGAAAGCTAATTAGTAAACCACACATCATCATCCCCACCATTGCTTCCATAACATCTCATTGCTCCAATCACCATAAACTATATGATTTTGGTGAAACATAATTTAACTTCAGTCTCCAAACATGACATTAAATTTGGAAAAAAAAAATAAACGCTAAATCAATCGAAGAAGTCCTCTAGGTTCAAAATTCTTTGTTGATTAGCTCATCCAAATGAGCTCATCTATGTTAAACAGAAGCATTAGATAGAACTCACGCATGTTTTAAAATTCAAAAGGGGAATCAACATCTAGGTTCGTCCATGAGAGATACTTTTTTTTTTTTATAAAATTATTCAAAAATTAAAATATGTCAAAAAATGGGTAAGTGATAAAGAAGCCTAGAAACAGTCTATCATTCAAGAACAAGCCAGAAAACCGAAAACCCAAATACAAAAAAACCAACATTCCCAAGTAAACGCGCGAGAATTAAGTCAACCAAGTACCTTGTTCCCACAAAGTCAATTACGATTCATAAACAAACCAGGTAAGAGAAAAACTCAGAAATCATTAAAAGTTAAAAGGCAAACAAATTATCAAAAGCATGATCAAATCAACCCCATAACTTAAACCCAGAAAGAAAGCCTCGCTCACTTATCCGCTGATAAACAACCAAATTACAAAGTAAAAGAACAACAAAAACACCAAAAACAAAACAAAACAAAACAAAAAAACAAAAAGTATGGGATTCAAGCAACAGTAATTTCATGAACTAAGAAATTATCTTCGGAAATAAATAATTCAAGACGAAAATAGAAATACCCGTAGAGAAGCTGGTCTCTATCTCTCTCTACTTCTCGACCCCTGTCTGACTCTTTTTCTCTCTCTTAACTTCCACGAACGGTCAGACAGAGCTAATGTCGGCTTCTCTCGGATCATACGGACGGCTGTGATGGGATCTTCGGTAACCGGTTTTCACCAGTAGTCTGGTGCCACGTAGGCTGCTGAACCAGCTCACCGTGACGCGTTGCCACGTGCAGCTTCGAGGAAATGCTTGGGAGCTTTGTACTGCTGGTCATGACTCATGGACCACTCTCTCCCTCTCTCTCTCTAAGCGCGTGTAAGTGTCACCACCTGCTGCTATTTCTTCTGTTTGTTTCTCGTTTTTTTTCTTTTTCTCTTTTTGTCTTTTTTTTACTTTTATTTTTTTTTATTTTTTTTTCCTTAATAAAGTAATGGTGCAGGAATTATTTAGGGGTGGGTTAATTTCAGATATTTTTGCAACTATATAAAAATTCACACTGAAATTCTATATCACTGGAAATTTTTTTTTCCTCGTGCAATAGTAAAAGAGATTAACATCTGAGTTTAAATGAGACTACTAAGACTTGATCTTCAATTTCAAAATTTACAGGTGTGAAAATTCAGCTGGCTCCTACTACTGAGCTACACCCTCAAGTGTTATTTGTTTCTTGTTTCATGAGAACATTATTTTACATTAGTTATAAATGTATAATTCAACGTCTTTAAAAATGCATATTGACATTTAACAATAATATTGAAACATTCACGCTATGTTTCTCACAAGTATTGTGTAATGTATACAATTAGTGAGTAAATTGATACAGCAAATAAAAAAACAAAAAACCAAAAGGATTTGGTTGCTACTAACCCAACATTATAAAGAAATCATGTATATCTTTTTCCTCAAATTTATCATTTCCTAGTAAAAATTAATAATAAAAAAATTTAGAGTATATAATCTGTATATATATATATATATATATATAATTAGTTGCCATAAAGATATATTTTTTTTTGATGAATTGCCATAAAGATGTATTTATTTATTATGAAATGCATCAAACAATATTATTTAGAAGGTCAATGATGGAGGGTTGGATAATGTCATACATGGTAGCATGCCAAACTTCCCTCCAACTGTGCGAAACTAAAATAGTTTTACGTGTTTACAAGACTTGAAGTCGTAGAAGCAAATAACTTTTTTAGCGCATATATATATAATTATATATATTCTTAAATATTATCAAGTTTACTATTTGTATGACAAGTTAATGACTTTGACCTTCAAGTCTTTGAAAATATTGGAAAGAGTTGAAAAAATATTTTTCATCCGTGTTATTTAACCTCAAAATTGATAAATATGCATAATAATCTTATTAACCAATAATAAACTATTTTAGCTAGAATTGACTGAAGGGGAATATTCTCAATAAAATTCATCAAAGTTTATGAAATTTTAAAGCATGATGTAATAAATCAGCTATTGATATTAAGAAAAATCCTAAAAATTCAACAAACATAATTAAGTGGAAAGATTGAAGCGATTTTTATTGAAAATTATAAAAAAGTAGGTGTATGAAGAATGGATAGTCAATTAGTTTCTGAATTGAACTGGGTGTATTAAGATTACAGCTTTACAAGCCCAAAGCAAATCAGTGTCACGGGCGGAACTGGGTTGGCCGAAACAAGTTAGACGAGGCTCGAGAATCGGCCTAATTTTAGGTCCAATGACTGGTCAGGAGTATATGATTTTTTTTGATAAATGCTCAGAGCGAATGGTTTTGCCCACTGATAAGAGAAAAAAGTATTTCTTCCTTCTTCTTCTTTTTTTCTTCTTTTTTACTTATTTTTTTTCTTTCATTATTTTCTGCAAGCTATTTTTTTTCTTTCTTTTTTCACTTAAATCTATTTTTTCCCTGGGTCCAATAAAAAAAATATAAGAAAAATAACATTTGCTTTCAAGTATTTCGATTAAGACAAATGAGTTTAGATGATAATAAAAATAAAAATGAAAATAAAGAAGAAGAGGAAGAGATAGAGCTTGCCTAGAAAGAGAGAAAGATAAAGAAGAAGCGAAAGAACAGAGAGAAAGGAAAAAATAATTCAGCCAGACCTCTAGCTCGCCTTCCTCATATTTTCTATTTCATCCTTTTTTCATGGCCAATCTTTATCTCTATCTATCTTTTTCTTTTTTTCTTTTTTCACATCCAACCTGATTGATTTCAATGAAATACTTTGAAGCAGATATATATATTTTTTTAATAGTCTTAAAAGGAAATCCAAAGGGAAGAATAGATTTAAGTGAAAAAGAAAAAAGAAAAGAAGAAAAAGATAGAGAGGGAAAAAAAAAAAAAAGGAAGAAAAATATTTTATTTTATCTGTAATCGGTAGTCATTTTCTCTAATTTTTTTAAAAGTAAAATAAGAAATTCATCGATTAGTAGATAATACACAATAAATATTGACAAAATTTTAAGTTTTAAAAATGGTGTGCAAAAATATTCACTCGGCTATCAAAATAGCCTTATATGCTAAGTGGGACCACAGACGTTGTTAGGTTCTAGGCCCATTTCATTCATTACTAATTGGGCCACGTTCCACAATTTATCCTTCTGTACTGCAGAAGTTTGGCCCATTTTATTCGGACTCCATTGGTTCCTAAATTACTGGTGCAATGGTTACAGAAAGAAATCAGACAAAATTGCTTTATCTGTTTTCATCCTTATGTCCCATCCGGCGAGAATTTGTTGCCATTCTAGTTTTTATTTTTTAAAGCGTACATTACATTTCAAATCCAGAAACAACATTTTTTTTTTTGTTCATCGACTCAAATTAACATAGTCAAAATGACTAGTTTGGATCCAGAATCATGGTATCTCAGTATAAAACTGTTTGAGATATTAACCGAATGATTAACAAAACTCATGCCATTGTTAGTAGCTAGGATAATAAAAAACCTTGAAACAAAGTAGTGTCGATGTCCATATGTATATTTTTCAAGTTGATAGATATAATATTAATGATTAGATTGTGAAAATAATTTGCAAGTTTTAAGAGAAAAAAGAAATTACACTGCTTTTTTTTTGTCATAAAAAAACTTCATTACGTTAGTAGGAAGAAAAATACAATCAGGAAGAAAAATCCCATTTAAGATAAAGCAAACATAAGATGGTGAACCTATGGAGAAAGGAACAAATTAATTTGCAGATTTCTGAGGCTAAGTTTGATGCATCAAGGGCCCCATAAAGAGACTTTGGGAGTTCTCTCACGAGGATTGGTCCCTTCTGTACCTGATTCTTTCTACTTAATGTAAATAGCCTCTTAATTTTTTTTCCTTAAAAAAAAATTATACATGTACAGTGTTATAGGTTTAGAAAGTATTCAGCGAGTGGACCATCTATGTGTTATTTTAACCTAATAAAAGTCCGTTATGTGAGTTTATGTCGCTAAAACTTCCATTTTCTTCGTACAGTAACAGCAGAAATGAGCATTTAAGTGTAAATGAAACTACTAAAATTTTAATTTTAATTTTCATACTTTTGAATATAAAAATTTAACTAATTCTTACCACTAAACTACACTTTCAAATACATCTTAATCTATGAGCATCATGACCACCAAAACCATGGCAAGTAAAAGTTGAGAGAGATTGAGAGACGTCTATAGCAACTGAGGCTGTGAAGTGACAACCTCTCAAGTATTGGTTCACTGATATGATAATACTAGATGAGATTGAAATCCTGAAAGAATAAAAATAAAATCAATTTTGTGTGGACTAAAATAGAACACAGAAAGGAATGGTACCATCTCAATTGTTTTTGCTCCACAGGCCAGGGCATGTTCAAGAGTTAGGTGAGTCAATCCATTTAGGATTCTCATCATATCAAATTTAAAAAATAAAGATAAAAATGAAACATACACACACAACCACAAACTTGTAAAAGGATATTTTCAAATCTAATATGTTTTAACTATGAAAATTAATAGCATCATGGTATCTTGCTTCTTGCATTCTTCCACAAAACTCAGGTTGTGAAAACTTAAAAAAGGGGCAATTAAAGTCTCTTTCACAAAATATTTTATCGTTTGCTCTCCCTAAATCAAGCAACTTTGAAAATCAAAATTACATTACTAGCACACCTTACTGTCCCATGATCTTATTCTTATACATGCTTGTGGTTGTCGAGTAGAGATTAAAATATAATACTAGATTTATATTAGTGGGTGCACGCTGTCCCAAAGACAATACATCAATCCTACCACAATGAAAAAGGAATATATTTGTAAGTTGCAATGGAATAGGTGGCCAATAATTGCCAAAGAATTTGATGGATTTGTGTGTGTGTGTGTGTGTGTGTACATACTTTGGAAATATAATGACCCAATAGGCTACTTTTAGCTTTCACAAAAAAGAAAAACGCACTTATAGTTAATACTTACTTTTCTACATATATTTGGAGTTCTATGTATATGTGCATCCTAGGATTTGGCTAAGCCTAGATTTTAATATTATATTAAAGGAGCAGGAAAGTTCTGCAGTACCTAAAGAATATTAGTAATCATATCCAAAATTTTAAAAAGTATAATAGAATATAGAATCAGTTAAATAAACAAGACCATGAAAATATTCCATGCAAAAAAGGGAATCAACAACATGGTCATATAGCAAAAGATGCCTGATGCTTCTTTAATGCAAGTTTTTGATCCCAAAGCCCATAATGAAGAGCAGTAAAAAAAAATATTGAAGTTGGAGTATCGAGTACGAGTGCCAACGTGGAAATACAAAACAAAAGTGTCAGAAAAAAATATTTATGATGAAAAGCAGTGCTTGACATTGAAAGAAAGTGACAAGTTTCAGAATTTGGACCAGAAAAAAACAAAACAACTAAAAAAGAGAGTGAATAAGGATTACGAAGAGACCAGCACTGAACAAAGGTAGAAAGAATTACAAGATAAAAGAAGAATTTGATGAAGAATAACAGAGTTCAGAAAGAGATTAAAAAAAAAATCCCAAATAGCAAAATGGTGAATGAGACGTGTGGAACCTACTACGGGAAGAATCAAGCAACAGAAGTAGCTAGTACGGTGATGATAAAGAAAAAGAAGCAGCTTTGTTGTGATTTCTTGAGAAAAACCCATCAACCAGAGGCCTATAAATGGGGCGAGGAAGTGGAGAAAGAGGCACAGCAACTTTCTCATCCTCAGCTGCGAGCAACATGAACAAAGGTAAAGAAATTGCTCAGTACAATGCAGATGCTGTGCTTATGGCTGAGTTTGAACATTCTGGTGTCTCTGGTAAGTCCTTTAACTATTCAAGATCAGTTCTTTATGCTCCAAACACTGCACCCGAGGAACAAATTACTGATTATTTGTCAAGAATCCAGAGGGGTGGTCTCATCCAGCCCGTTGGTTGTATGCTTGCAATTGAGGAATCCACCTTCAGAATTATCAGTTTCAGTGAGAATTGCTTTGAATTTTTGGGTTTAGACAGTCAGTTCGAGTCAAAACAGTTGGAGGGTCTGATTGGAGTTGATGCTAGAGCACTTTTTACACCTTCGTCTGGTGCTTCACTTGCGAAAGCTGTTGCTTCCAGAGAGATATCTCTGTTAAACCCAATTTGGGTTTACTCTATGAGTAATCGTAGGCCGTTTTACGCTATACTACATAGAATTGATGTGGGAACTGTGATTGACTTGGAGCCTGCCAGATCGGGTGACCCTGCATTGTCACTTGCAGGTGCAGTGCAGTCTCAGAAACTTGCTATTCGAGCAATTTCTAGGCTGCAGTCTCTTCCCGGGGGAGATATGGGTGTGTTATGTGATACAGTTGTTGAGGAAGTTCAGAAACTTACTGGGTATGATAGAGTTATGGTTTATAAGTTCCATGAGGATGACCATGGTGAAGTGGTGTCTGAAATCAGGAGGTCAGATTTAGAACCCTACTTGGGTTTGCACTATCCTGCCACAGATATTCCACAGGCTGCTCGGTTCTTGTTCAAGCAGAATCGTGTCAGAATGATTTGTGATTGCAATGCAAACCCAGTTAAGGTCATCCAAAGTGAAGAGCTAAAACAGCCTCTATGCTTGGTCAGTTCAACCCTTCGGTCACCACATGGTTGCCATGCACAGTACATGACCAACATGGGTTCAATTGCCTCATTAGTGATGGCAGTTATTATAAATGGTAATGATACAACAAAGCTTTGGGGGTTGGTAGTGTGCCACCATACTTCCTCCCGGTATGTCCCGTTCCCACTTCGCTATGCCTGTGAGTTTTTTATGCACGCATTTGGTCTGCAGCTCTACATGGAGCTTCAGTTGGCATCGCAATTGGCAGAGAAAAAGATTCTCAGAACACAAACCTTACTATGTGACATGCTTCTCCGAGATGTCCCATTTGGTGTTGTGACTCAATCCCCTAGTATAATGGACCTTGTGAAGTGTGACGGGGCTGCATTGTATTATGGAGGGACATGTTGGTTGCTGGGTGTAACTCCAACTGAATCACAGGTGAGAGATATTGCAGAGTGGTTCCTACAAAATCATGGCGATTCCACAGGGTTGAGTACTGATAGTTTGGCAGATGCTGGTTATCCAGGTGCTGCTTTACTAGGTGATGCTGTTTGTGGGATGGCTACTGCAAGAATCACTTCAAAGGATTTCTTGTTTTGGTTCAGGTCTCACACTGCAAAGGAAATGAAATGGGGAGGAGCTAAGCATCATCCTGAGGATAAGGATGACAGCGAGAGAATGCACCCTAGATCATCATTTATAGCTTTTCTTGAAGTAATGAAAAGTAGAAGTTTGCCTTGGGAGGTTTCAGAAATAAATGCTATTCACTCTTTACAGCTTGTCATGAGAGATTCGTTTCAGGATATGGAGGACAGTGGTTCTAAGGCAGTGAATAATTCCCGGCAGAGTAATGATACCGAGATGCAAGGGATAGATGAACTCAGTTCTGTTGCATGTGAGATGGTCAAATTAATTGAGACAGCAACAGTTCCAATTTTTGGGGTTGATTCAGGTGGTCTCATTAATGGATGGAATGCAAAAATTGCTGAATTGACCGGATTACAAGCTAACAAAGCTATGGGGAAGTCCCTAGTCAATGAAGTCATCCACGAGGACTCGCGTGGAGTTGTAGGACATATTCTAAGCAAAGCTTTGCTAGGTAACATTTTTTTCCCTTGTGATTTAATGTCAAGGACACGCGTCAATGGTTTTCTTTTTTTCTGAGGATTTAATGTTGTTCATGCAAATAGCTTGCTAGTTTCTACACTTCGTAGTATTTCTGTTAGTGAACGCATTCATGTCTCATTTTTTCTTGACACCTAAAATGCCAAAATCCTACTTCACTCCAAAATAAGAATCATCTGATAACAAGCCATGCTTGTTGAAGAAAGTGCCGTGAGGATTTAGATAAATTTGAAACTTGAACATTTGGGGCACAGGAAATCCTTTTTTCAACTTCTTATTATTATTTATTTATTTCCTCTCTCTCTTGTCACTGTGAGTACAATATCTTAATGCTCTGATCACCATCTGTTCAAGCAGAAATTTGCAATAATCAGGAGCAATGTACGGTTTGGAATCTTATAACTCATTTCTTCTTCAATTTTTTTAAATTTTCATGGTCTTAATCATGTTCATTCTTTTTGCTTTTCTGCTTTAATTCCCAAACAGCTCTTAATTAACTTCTGCCTTTTCAGGTGAGGAAGACAGAAATATTGAGATAAAACTGAGAAATTTTGGGCTTCCTCAGCAAAACAAAATTGTATATATTGTGGCCAATGCATGCACAAGTAGAGATTACACAAACACTGTGGTTGGGGTGTGTTTTGTGGGTCAAGATGTTACTTGTGAAAAACTTGTTATGGACAAATTCATCCGCTTGCAAGGCGATTATAAGGCTATTATACAGAGTCTTAATCCCCTGATTCCTCCCATATTTGCAACTGATGAGAATGCCTGCTGCTCTGAATGGAATGCTGCAATGGAGAAGCTGAGTGGTTGGAGAAGAAATGAAGTTCTAGGTAAAATGGTAACTGGCGAAATCTTTGGAGGTTTCTGTAGGTTAAAAAGTCAAGATACACTAACTAAATTCATGATTCTTTTATATCAAGGAATTAGTGGTAAAGATATTGAGAAAGTCCCATTTGGTTTTTTTGATAGAAAAGGGAAATTTGTTGAGGTTTTATTAACAGCACACAAGAGGACCGATGCCGGTGGGAACATAATTGGATGTTTCTGTTTCCTCCAGATTGTTGTGCCTGATCTGCAGCAAGCCTTAGAAGGATGCAGTCAAGAGGGTAGAGAACATTACTCGAAAAAAGAGTTAACTTATATAAGACAAGAGATGAAAAATCCTTTAAATGGCATTCAGTTTACACACAAGCTCCTGGAAAATACAGTTGTATCAGATAATCAGAAGCAATTCCTTGACACTAGTGATGCATGTGAAAGACAGATCATGACAATCATACAGGATATGGATTTGGGAAGCATCGAGGATGGGTAAGTCTTCCTCTCTCCATGCATTTAGCAAAATAAAATGAATGAATTAAGGTCA
This sequence comes from Ochetophila trinervis, assembly GCA_003254975.1. Taxonomy (NCBI): domain Eukaryota; kingdom Viridiplantae; phylum Streptophyta; class Magnoliopsida; order Rosales; family Rhamnaceae; genus Ochetophila; species Ochetophila trinervis. The sequence continues at coordinate 97,171 of QANX01003206.1, forward strand.
ACTACTCATGTGCATCTTCAAGTTTATAACATTTGTTAACATGGACACCTTTGCTTTGGAAAAAGTTTCTTCTAGATGTTATAATTGTACTTTGAATTCAATCAAAGAAATTGATGGAAAGTCTTAATAAAATTGATAGAAAAATTACGTATATGGTATAACATATGCTTGCATAAATGCAGGTCATAATTTTTTTTTCCCGTTTGTCTGGATTCCTAATCTTTGGTAAAATATACTTCCTTAAATACATTACATTTTTTACATTACTGTATCAAAAATATTAACTCTGCAGGTGTACTACAACTTGTATTCCAGTGAATATCTAACACTTATCCTGATTGTAGCAGCAGCGTTGAGCTGAACATGGAGGAATTTCTGTTGGGAAATGTTTTGGATGCCATTGTTAGTCAAGTAATGATCATGCTTAGGCAAAAGAATTTGCAGCTTTTTCATGAGATTCCTGAAGAAATAAAATCATTACAACTATATGGCGATCGGATGAAGCTTCAGGTTGTCTTATCAGATTTCTTGCTCAATGTAGTGCATTATGCACCTGACTCAAATAGTTGGGTTGAAATCAAAATTTCTCCTACTCTGAAGTTTTTACAGGACGTCAACGAAATTATTCGTTTAGAGTTCAGGTAAAAGTACAACAACAAAACTTAGGTTCTTATGCATTTCATGTTTTGAGCATCAGTTTAATTTCAATTTCTAATTATGTCCTTCACTTTGGGATTGTGTAATGCTGTTCTCTGCCTCACTGAAAAACATGGACTTGTATAGTTTTCAGGATATGTGATTCACTATATTTTTTCTTTTCCTTTTTCGGGATTCCCTTGGTGAGAAATGAAAGAATAATCTATACTGCAAAAGTGGTTTCCTGCTCAGCTCACTTTATCCCAGTATTACATTTTCTACTATAAACCTGGAAAATATTCATACCTTCAATGAAAAGATATATGTTAACTTTTCCTCCATTACATGCCTCTCGTTTGCATTCAGCTCAGTTTGAGAACTTGGATGATTTCTGCTCCGTAACTTTGATTTTCTTGTGCATGTTGTAGAATGACTCATCCTGGTCAAGGCATTCCTTCTCCTCTAATTCAAGACATGTTTGAGGGAGGAAACCAATGGACAACAGCGGAAGGACTCGGGCTAAACTTGTCCAGGAAACTTCTCAGTAAGATGAGTGGTCAGGTCCAGTACATTAGAGAGCATAATAAATGTTTCTTCCTCATCAACCTCGAATTTAAAATGGCAAAAAATAATGGAGGATCACGAGCAGATACAAGCAGGATGACTTCTTAAGCACCTCCCTCATTTCATAAAGTCTCTTTGTAATGTATCTTGAAAGGCCAGGAAGATTCTGGCTAAAACTGATGCTTCGAGTTTTGGCTTCAGAATGTATAAGTTATACCCATGGCTCATGTCAAGTTTATAACATACAGGTTCGTGCGTTTATTCTTCCTTAAAAGCAGTCTAATATATTATGCTTTCCTAGTGATACACCAGCAGTTGTATCATTTTTGCATTCCAGTTTCAATGTGAAATGTGTGTTTGTGCAACCTTCTGTGGCTCAATAATTTATGGGGCAAATGGTTGAGAAGCAGGGTATAAAGATCCCATGGTTCAGCCCTAAATTCATTACGCAGAATTCTCTAAATGATCCATAATAATCATGAATTCCTAATCATCTTTCAAAATGAAGAAAATAAATAAAAGGAAAAAAAGCACACAACACAATGAAAAGAAAGATGGTTAGGTTTTAATAGATATGAAACCATCATATATTCAAATGGGAAATATCACGTCTCCATTACATGTTTGAATTTCCACATCAAGAACCCAAATACATAAGAATAACACAACAGCAATAATAATAATAATAATAATAATAAAGGATGTATTTCCCTCTCCCCTATACAAGTTGTACCCATGCTAAATCACCAAACCTAAAAAAACCTCAAACGCTCAAAACATAAATATCCAAAGACCGATATGAACGTCAAATCTGCAAACTAAATTGCTCAGGTCACAGACAAAAATGTGCCCAAAAAGAAGATAATAGGAAATACATATACAATGCGCATCTGTGAGGAGAAAATTCAATTCCCACCCAACACGTCAGCTTACCCTACTCCATAATATATCAAGCCATTGAACCAAACATCAACAAAAGGCTTCTGAATTTACCAAAAAAAAACAAAAGGCTTCTGCTGTTTCTGTCAGAGCTCTCTAACAAAAACTACAAAAGAGGATTATGATACAAACTCTGCACACTTTTTCTTTTCCTTTCCCTTCTCTTCCTAACTTTGTACACTAGAGTATATATGCAATGGTTAGAACCTGCAGCCACCATCAGATTCACTAGATGGCAATCTGCCTCAGGTACACTGTTATCTTATTTCTGGCATCTCAATATTGTTGTGCTCTTCAGTTGGACATCCTGGGGGACCACCAGAGTGTGACTCCTTTGGCTGACAGGTCAAAATGATCAAACTGTTTGATGGAAGATGTTCCTGGATAATCTCCATATAACACACAATATCAAACAAATAAATTTATCATGCATCCTAATAAACTAGACCCAGCAATCAGCATACATAATCATCAAAGAGAAATTTAGATCATCATGGTTTTATTAATTGCCTTGCCTTTATAATAATATTTTGCTATTTACCTGATCACCAGCTTCTGAACCCTCTGAATGAAAGACAATAGGGCGGCAGCGTTTATCTTCATTCATCAAGCTCGAATTTTGAAAGTGAGTGACAAGAGCTGCCTTTCCCTGGATTCTAGCATATGCCAAGGAAGCAACTTTCTCACTATTAAATTTCTCCCACTTCTTTCCATTAAATGCCTGCATGAATTTAACATATAGTGAACCAAAAAAATGTTTTGTATTTCAAGACTTTCATAAACCGAAGTCCCTTTTCTTTTTGTTGGGACCCCAGAATTACGACAATGGCAGCTTCTAAGGAAAAACTTCTATTTAAGAGGGTAAAGGAAATTATGAAATTGACACAGCACAACTCCGAGACAATGATGTGGAAACAACCAAACATCCAATCATCAAATTCTAAACAAGTATAAAAACCTCATAAAAAGGAATGATGTGTGAAGGGGACAGCATATTGATAAATGCATAGCCCACGTTGCATTTATTCTGCACGAGCAAACAAGATTATCAATCAATTAAAAATCGACTATAGAAAGAGAAATAATATTATCAATCAATTAAAAATAGACTATAGGAAAAGTTTAAACGGACTTTAAGTAATACAAGATTGGAAAAGAATTGTCAAAACTTCTCTTTAAAAATACCAAATAATTACCTTAAAATCAATAGGCAAATAGAGAAAATCATAAGTACCCCTGTGATTTTCATCTATGGCAGCAAGTAACATTTTTGAGGTGTATCTACAGGACAACAGAAAATACAATCAATATCCACAAAAACTACTGCTAGTTCAAATATAACACAGTTTAGAAGTCCGACTTACTTATTTGGTATATTTTTTATCATTAAAGTTGTCCGATTATCTTCCCCAATGATGATCTTATTCAAATCAAGTTGAAACTGTTTTTTGCCATCAATCTGGCTCCCATTATTCTCAACCCGTCTGTTCCGCCCATGCTCAATCAAACCATCAAAGCTTGTAGGTACTAGTCCATGAAATGGGCCATTACCTAAAAGCACAGGGCTAAGCCTTGGAGAGGACATCATCTTAAAATTTGTGCCATTTTCAGACATGTTTCCTGGAAGAGAAATGCCAGAATTGATAGCAGAACGAGGACCCATATTTGCCATTAATTTTCCATCACTGGGGCCTAGACCCATGCCTCCATATGCCATAGAACTCAAAAATGAAGTTTCTGGCGACTCTGAGAAGTAACCAAAGTTCCTGTCTAAAGGAACCCCACATGGAGCAGATCCAACATGATGGTGCTGACCTTGATAATGATGATGGGGCGAGCCAAGGAAAGAGCCATGATGACCTGAAAATGGAAATGCATGACCCTTGCTATTGGTTGTAAATGGATGCCCCACAGACGGTGCTGGTCTTGGCCAAGCTGAAGATGTGGTGTGCTCCGAGTACAGATTTGGACTTCCCCAAAGGAACTGTGGCCCTGACAAAGTTTCCATGCCAGATCCATTTGATGTTGAAGGACGAAAGGAGGGTATAGTTCCATTAAAGTGTCCCAACTTGGTCTCTGGGATTGGATGTGATTGCTGATATGCAGATCCATGGGCTGAGTTTGCATTGCTAAATATATGCTCCACATGACTGCCCCTTCCTTGGTCCTTGCCAATAGGTGCAATCCTTGCAGTGTTTGGTGATTGAGGATGCAGAATTGATGCTAACCCAGGCAAGTGGGAGCTGCTAGTTGGGCTCAAGGTCCTAAAACCAGGAGATTTACTAAAACTGTGAATAGGACTATGTTCAATAGGGCTGTTGAACTGCATCCAGTTACCTGTAAAGATAGTTGTATTAACCTAAGTTTGGAAGTAAATGAAGAAATCAAATAACTAAAAACAAAATGCATAAAGACACTATATGCTCACAAGTCATGAAGTATAAGAACATTTACCTGGAGGAGAGCTGGTTATTGGTGAACCCACTGGATGACGGAAGTTCCTAGATTCATCTTGTTCAAGTTCTTGATTCAGTTGCAACATCAAGCTAAAAAGAAAATGGTATAGTCAATGGATAGTTTTGAATTTCAATAATTTAGCACAATGGGTATAAATAAAGCATGAAATTAAAAGAAAATGATAACTAGTGATTAACATAACATATTAATATTCAGCAGAAAAGACTGAACAGCTCAAATATAACTGGATTAAATACTTAATGCCTTTATTTCCAACGAACTATGATCTCTAAATGCTAATGTAACAAAATTGAACCAAGAGAACCATAATGTTTGCACACCAGCAAACAATTTGCTAAGCGATAGACAAGTGAAAAAGGAAAGTATTTAACCTTAAAAATAATAGTGTCTACCAAACAAATCAATTAATAATCAATTAACTTTAAAGATAATAACTTATGGTATCACTGACAAAAAATTATATATATCCATATACGCACTTTCGACGAGCTCCACCAGGACGACTAGGTTCAAGCTTTATACGTTTACCGGCTATGTCACTCCTATTTAATGATTTAAGTGCTGCTTCTGCGGCTCTAACATCATAAAACTCAATAAACTTATGATGTCTCTTGTGTGGTGTTTCCCTTATCTGCTTTATACAATAATTTACCACACAGCACAGATGTTAACCATCTCTACATAAAAGAATTGAAACTAGAAAAGGAAGATTCCATAACAATACAAACTTATCACCTCTTTGACCTCGCCATAGGCCCCAAAAATTTGTCGGAGGTCTTCATTTGAAACTGATGGATCCAAATTAAAAACTACCAATGTTCCTTGATTAATATCCTTGTCTGATGGATTATCCTGATTTGGTACAACGGGAAGCAAAAATAAAATGATCATTACATGCTATTAACAAATTTAACAATAATAATGTACAAAAAGAAAAATAAATGTTTAACTACAAAACAAGGAAAGTCGTTCCCAACCTTTGGAATTGAGAAGTGGATATCAAGTTTCCTCCGCCTCAGAGGCTTGTTCTGTAATGCACGCATAGCCATTCGAGCAGCACGAATATCATAATAAGATATCATCACAAAGCCCCTATGTTTACATGCAGTGTACAGAGTTCTAATATCGCCATATTGCTACAAAATGAGAAATAAATATATACATCATCCAAATTCCAAACTGTATTTTAAAAATAAAAAAATAAACAAACTACTGCTACAAAATGAATTTATAATTTTAAAATGGTCTAACATGGTGTTATAAAAAAGGAAGGAAGGAAAAAAAAAATTACTTATACTCAGTCAATCAAAAATTTACTCAGAAAAATAACTCAGACCTCGACGAACTAGTTATGCATTCTATCTTCAAGCATTAGCAAAATCCAAGAACTAATGGGACCCACCAAATTTTAAACAAAATTTTATAAAATTACATTTAACCATCCAGCAAAGGCTTATATCTTCAATAGAATTTTTGTAGAAAATCTAAAAACTTTCCTCCCAGTAACCTGAACAAACAAATATAGCAACAAATGGTATAAAAGCAAGAGCTCTTTCTTATTTGAATTACCTCAAAGAGAGTTTTAAGTTCTGAATCCTCAACATTACTGTTGATATTTCGAACAAATAATGTTCTGGAAGGATGCTCACCATACGGATGTTCACCAGCAACAGTTCCCACACCATTCGAGAGGGTATAATGAGGCAACCCATTATTAAGAGCACCATCAGATACAATTATCTTTGACATACCTATCCTTACGCTCTCCTGTGGATCAGTTTCCAATTCCATGCCTCCTCCACTACCAAAAAGATCATATTCTTCCAAGTCCTCTAGTGAACCAGGCAAACCACTAAGATCAAGATCATCTGCTAAACCAGCTAAAAGCTCATCCTCATCATCAGGAAGCAAGCTTCCAATTGTATTACTTTCCACAGCTTCAAGCGTATCATTGTTCTCAACATTTTGGTGGAGTTTCTTTACACCACAAGAAATATCATCAACAGATGGATAACCATGCTCTGCATCATTCAAGTTCACTGCATGCATGCACAAAAAGTTAAGAGGTCCTCTCCATTAATTTAGCAGTTTAAAATCTTAAAACAATATTTCATGCATACACTTTGCGTGTGGAAGAACAGGTAAGGAGCTTGAAAAAAGGGTAGCATCACACGAGGCACGATAGAAAATTTCCCATGCTCCACTGCCAACTTTCGTAGGAATATTTGCTGGTGTAATCTCAGTAGGACCTACCATATATAAAAGCAGGAGTTGTCAATTTTATTTTATTTTTTACTAGAAAAGTAAATTATTTAGTCCACAATGCACTAATGGACGAATGCATGAAAAATTACCTGAAGATGAATTGTGCATATACTGCTTCATTGCATCACCTCTCTAATTTAAACACAAAAGTCAAGTAACATAGTTAACCTTCGCTATGGCAAAATAAATGAAAGAAAATCTTGCTTTATAGCAAACTTGACTCTCACAAGAATTTAAATGATAATAAAACTCTAAATTCATTGTCATATAAAACAAGTATTGGGTAGAATAGCACCCGTTAATTTAATTAAACCGACAAAATTAAAGAATTTCATTTCACCTCTAAGAGTTCCAAGGGGGAGGGGGGGAGGAATTGAAGACATTACACCCCATTAGGTTCTTTAACTTCTCAACTAAACAATTTTCTCCTTCTATTAAAAAACAATAAACTGTTTAGCAGAGTAAACAATTGTAATTTCAAAATGGAAAAAAAAAAAAAAAAAACTTTTAAAGCAGCTTTTCATTTTATTATTCTTTTACAAAAACTGCACTTTTAAACAAGAAACTACCCAATAAATTCAACAAATTTCTATTCAAACCAAAAATTCCCAATATTCAGCAGTATCATCTCATACCCAATACTCAGAACTGCTTTGGTCAAAAATTTTGGAAACTAACGACCACCTCCATAAATTATTCCAAACAACAACTCCTTAGAATAAAGAAATTACCTGCCAACAGTACAAATAAGGCAAACCCTAGAGCCCGGAAGCAGCGCAAGAAAAAGAGAGACTCCAATTTGCAAAATACAAAGTATCCGAAACCAAGACTTGATTCGACAAGAACCTCTAGCCTCCACTATCAGATAGAACGACAGAGAGAGACGTACAGAGACAGAATTACTAGTGAAAGAGAGAGAGTGAGAGGGGCACGCTTCTTCTACCACTTCCACTTTCTCTTTCTAACCCAGTTGGAATTTTCGAAGAGAGAGGGAGGGAGAGAGAGAGAGAGCTCAATGATGATTGGCCGTGAGGACTAAAAAACGTGCAGAGAATGATTGAGCGAGGAGAGAGTGAAAAACAGAGCGTTCGGTTTACTGCTTATATACGATTTGGGGATGGCACTTGGGAGCCGGATTTAATTCTATTTAAATTTTTTTGGCGTCCAAATTCGGAAATTTCTTTATTGTATATCCGGATAAATAATGTTCCCATAATGTATTTACTTTATTTTTCTTTTTTCTTTTTTTTGGTGAATTTATTTATCTTTTTTCTTTTATGTAATTAATTGGAGATCTAATTTTAGATGGTGAATAAGATAATTATGATCCACGTCAGCTTTTACCACATGTGAACCATGGCATGCCTAGGATAAATTCTTTTATAATTTTCTAGTCTAGCATTTTCTTTTACATGCCAGGTAAGCATTGACTGAAGTAGTAGTCAAAGATTCAAAGTATAATTTTTTAGAAAATATTTTTATTTATTCCAATCATGAATATGAAAAATGATTGTAAAAAGATGTGGATGATAACAAGATGTAATTAATGTTTTTCTTTTTGAAAAAAATAAGATATAGAAGGTCCAAATAGTTTCAAGGGTCTTATTTTGGTAATAAAATAAACAAATTATAATGTTAGCAAATCATAATTTCATCAAACTATATATTATCCATATTGGATTTTATGATGTAATGGGTGATGTGTGATAAATATTTACACTTTCTTTTATTTATGTTATTATAGTTCTAATTAAGGAAATGAATATAGATGTTGTTTTTTTCACTTTATTCTCCAGAGTATTTTTTTAATGGAATATATCTATAAAATTTTGACAAAATAAAATAAAAGAAATTTTCTTAATATTTTATATTTGGCAAATGAATTTTCTTAAATTGGCTTTCGTAAATACACCAAAATCTTAAAACCAGTAGGAAAGAATCTTCAAATTACTGATATTTTTAATTATTGTTCTTCTTTCTATATTCTAACATTGTATTTGCATGTACATATTTTTGATAGATAAATGAAGTGTGCAATTCATAAATAGAAAATATTTGCCTCCATAAAATGTGAAGATCTTCCTCCTTACCCTCGTATGTGGTAATTCTTCTGTGATACATGTGGTTGCCATAATAAAGATTACAATCGAGCATGACTATTTCATTTATATTAGGATTAATTATACTTCTTAAATTATTATTATTTTACAATACATCACCAAACTTTGTTGGATTCAATTTTTACTTGGTGGAAAAAAAATACTTTTTTTTTTACAAATTATACATTACATAGCTAGATTTAATTTGAAATATTCACTAAAGCATATTATATACATTGGCGCTAAATATAAAATAAAAATAAAAATAAATTGATGAAACAAAATCATAACTATTATGTAAAATAATTGAAATAAAATATGCTAATATATGCATGAGGTTTGTTTAATTTTTTCGCTTAAAACCAATAAGTAATCTAGCATGACACACACTTTTCTTCCACACTTTATTTTTTAAATACAAATTTCAATCCACTTGTATGACAAAAAAAAATGCAAAGAGCTAATAAATTAATAAATTAAAATGGAAAACCTAAAGTTACAAAATTTTCATGGACACAAAATCTCACAATTATATTATATATACTTAAATAATTATTTGAAATTAAATTAATTAGGGGTCCTATAATATTAATAAGAACTACATGGACAATTAATTAGATAACACATATGTAAATAAGGAATAATGAATTTCAAACAAAATTAAATAAGGAGGAAGCATACCGACGCTGAAGCAAGTATTGTCCTTCATAAATTATGTCCAATGTGGTATTGGTTTTTTCTATAAGAACTTGAGATGTTTATTCGTTACTTTTCGTTGCTTGAAAACAAATACTAATTCTCCAAACTATTAATACATAACTTATCAGATCCTGAAAAAAAAGGAACAATTATTTAGATAAAAAAAAATTGATAATCATTTTCAGACATTTAAATAAGTGAGAAGTCTTTCCTTAAAAGGTTATATATGAATGTTATATGAATTTGGAAAAGTTAGCTTTAATTTGTCTCATGGGGGTCACTTGAATGAAGCCAAAAGCATAGAGGGGTTTTCCTTAGGAGCCAAGATGGACAATAAAAAAGAAAAGAAAGCAAAGACAGTCATGATCATACACTTTCTTATAAGCCAATCATAATGCCTTTAATAGACATATGATATGAAAAACAAAAACTATTTAAAATTAGAAGATAATAAAAAAAAAACTTATTCATAATAAATTCATAGGCTCATGAGATATTTAGCAAGCGGATCAGTTTATATATTTTTTTAATCCAGTAGGAATCTACAATGGAAATGTAAGTCTGTATCATTAGAAGTTCATTATTCCTTTTGCGGTACCAGCGAATGAGAGCATATGAATCCATATGAAACTATCAATGATCGAACAACAACTCTCATACTCACATGTATAATAGTTTGCATAACTTCTATTACTGAGCTACACTCTCATATGCATTTTTATTTTTTTAGACATCAACTATCTATATAATATATTTAAACTTTACTCCCTTCAAAATTCCCTCTCATTTTTATTTTCCCGCTCATTCAACATTTATAATATATATATAGATTTTTTATTTTTGTAAGTTNTAAAATCTTTACTGTCTACAATTAATTGAAATTAAAATGGAACTCATGCCAAAATAGTTGATTTTATTGTTTTTTCCTTCAATAGAATGACACTAATGGATGTT
>QANX01003207.1:0-12851 GCA_003254975.1 Ochetophila trinervis
CTTATTCATTTTTTTATTTTTGGTTTTAGTTTTTGAATTTTTTGAAAACTAAAAACAAAAATTCATTTGATAACCATTTTAATTTTTTTTAAACAAAAACAATTTTCACTTTTCTTATAAAAAAACGTTAAAAAGTCATTTTCATTTTCAGTTTTCATTTATTTTTTCTGTCTTTGATAATGTCCAGATACAAGACAGCCCAAATCATGCTTGAACATAACACTGTCCATACATATTCGAAATACGAGAGTGTCCAGGTAAAAGAGGAATTGAGGACCACCTGAACAGGTCTGGTATGTAGGACCACCCCGAGACAATGAACTGACCTGACATGGCCAGGACCACGGATCACTTGGTCGGGGCTGCAAAATTAGAATAGCTTGCTCGATACCAGAACTCAAAACTGCGCCAACTGGACCAGAGCCTATGACTGCCCGGTCGTGGCTGGATCCCAGGACTGCTTAGTCAGGATTGAAACCCAAGAATGCCCGAACAGGGCCAATACTCGAGAGCACTCGGTCGAGGCTGAAACTCATGACTGCCAAATCATGGCCGAAACCCAAGAACACATGTTTGGGCTGGAGCCCGGGAGTCGGGACTGCTCAATCAAAGCAGAAACCAGGGAGCGCCTGTCCTGGTCGAAACCCAGGACTGTCCGATCCAAGCCGAAACCCGAGACCACCTTGTCCAAGCCAAAATCCAGGACCGCCCAGTCGGGACCAAAACCCAAAACTGCCCAGTCAGAGCTAGAATCCGGAACAACCCGATCTGGGATGCAATCTAGAATTGTTCAATCGGGATCGATACCTAGAACTGCCTGATCGGGGCCTATACTCGGGACTATCCCATCCAAGTTGAAGCCCAGAACAGCCCAATCGGGGCTAGAATCCAGAATTGCCTAGTCGAGACCAGTGGACCAGTACCCAAGACCGCTTAGTTAGGGGTGTTACCCAAGACTACCTGGTCAGGCCAGAACCCGAGTCCCTCCAGACCAAACCAAAATCCAAGACCGCCTGATCCGGACCGGAACTTGGGATCGCCTAGTAAAGGTCGATACCTGAGACAACCAAGTCAGGCAAAAGCTCAGGACAGCCCGGTCAGGGCTGGAACCCAGAACTGCCAGGTCTGAGCCTGTTGGCCAGTCTCAGGGACTACCCAGTCGGGATAGGTACATGGGACCTCCCGGTCGGGTTGAAACCTAAGATAGCCCAGTCAGAGCCGTAACTCGAGACAACAATGTGGGGGCCAAAACCCTGGATAGCATTGTTCGGGCCAGAACTCAAGATAGTCCAGTCTAGGCCGAAATCAAGGAACATCCAGTCAGGGCCTGAAGCCGGGGCCGAGAAACCTAAACCGTCCAATAACCATGAACTACTCGGTCAGGGTCGGATCCAGGATCTGAGATCGCCCTATCAAGGTTGGAATCCAAGACTTGAGATCGCCCTGTCAAGGCTGAGATCAAGGTCAAAATTAAAAATTGCTTGGAAAGAGCCGGTACTCGAGACTACTTGGACATGGTCATGAGCACAGACTGCTTAGGCTGGGCTGGGACCAAGATCAAGATTCATCTGTTCGGTGCTGGAATCCAGAACTACCGGGTCAGAGTCGAGATATTGGACCTCCCGATAGGGTTCAAGACTCTGGACCACCTAGACTCAGAATCCCTAAATGACCAAAATTCGGTGTTCAACATTAATTGAATATGAATTTATTTAAATTTATTTTTAAAATTTAAAAAAAAATACAAAAAATTAATAAAAATAAAAATAATAAAACATAAATGGTTACCAATAACAAGTTTTTTTTTCATGAAAAAATAAAAAATGGTTGTTGTTTTTTTTATAGCAAAAACCATAAATAATAAACTATAAAACATAAACTATAAACAAAATCAAAAACAAAAATAAAAACTGAATGTGTTAACAAACAGACCCTTAGGTGTCGTTTGATAACCCATTTATTTTTTAGTTTTTGTTTTTGAATTTTTTGAAAACCAAAAAAAAAATACGTTTGATAACCATTTTTATTTTTTTTTAAAACAAAAACAATTTTCACTTTTCTTTTAAAAGAAAAAAAAAAGTTAAAAAGTCATTTTCAATTTCAATTTTCAATTTCTTTATTTTTTGTCTTTGATAATGTCTAGATACAAGACAGCCCAAATTAGGCTTGAACCTGAGACCATCCATATAGATTCGAAACATAAAATTGTCCGGGTGCTAGAGAAATTGAGGACCACCTAACTAGGTTAGGTATTCAGGACCACCCATAGGGGTCTGGACCACGAACAGGCTGGGACCATAAACTGACCTGACATGGTCAGGACCACAGACCACCTGGTCGGGACCACAGACCACCTGGTCGAGACTACAAAATTAGGATAGCTTGCTCAATGCAGAACTCAAAACTAAGCCAACGGGACCAAAGCCTAGGACTGCCCAGTCGGGGCTAGATCCCAAGACTGACTAGTCAAGGTTGAAACCCAATAATGCCCGAACAGGGCCAGTACTCGGGAGTGCTCAATCGAGGCTAAAATCCATGACTGCCCAATTTGGGTCGAATCCCAAAAAAGCCTGTCAGGGCTAGAGTCGGAGCCAAAACTAGGGAGCACCCATCCAGGCTAGAACCCAGGACTGCCTAGTCGGGGCCAGAACCCAATATCGCCTTGTCCATGCAAGAAATTGGGAGCCCGGTCAAGGCCAAAACCCAAAACTGCCTAGTTAAAGCTGGAACCCGAAACAATCCAGTCTAGGCTGGAACCCGAGATTGCTCGGTCAGGATCGATACCCGGGACTGCCCAGTCGAGGCCTATACCCGGGATCATCTGGTCCAAAATGAAGCCCAGGACAATCCAGTTGGAGCTGGAATCCAGAATTGCCTGGTCAAGGCCAGTGGGTTGATCCCTAGGATCACCCGATCGGGGCTGGTACTTAAGACCACCTAGTCGAGCCGAAACTTAGGACAATCTGGTCGTGCTAGAACCCACCCAAGATCACCCGGTTGAGGCCAGTACCCAGGACAGCCAATTCAGGCCAAAGCCCGAGACATCGAGTTTGAAACTCTAGACAGTCCAAGTCGAGCCAAAACCTAGGACAGCCTGATTGAGGTCTTACCTGGGACGGTCCAATCTAGGCCAAAATCCAAGACTGCCTAGTCGAGGACAGAACCTGGGGCCGAGAAACCTGGAACGTCCAAATACCACAAATTGCTCAGTCGTGGTGAGATCCAAGACTTGAAATCGCCTTGTCGATGATGGAATTCAGGATTTGAGATCGCCACGTCAAGGCTAGGATTGAGGTCAAAATCTGATATTGTTCGGAAAGAGTCGTACTTGGGACCGCCTGGACATGGCCAAGACGATATAATGCTTGGACTAGGCTGGAACCAAGATCACGATTCGTCCGTTCGGTGCTAAAATCCAGAACTATCAGGTCTGAGTCGGGATATTGGACCTCCCAGTATGGTCCAAAACTCTAACCACCTGGACTCAAAATCCCTAAATGGCCAATATTCGATGTTCAACATTAATCTAATATGAATTTATTTAAATTCATTTTCAAAATTTAAAAAAAAAATACAAAAATAATTTTTTTTAATAAAAATCATAAACAAAAGCTATAAACTATAAATAAAATTTTAAAATCAAAAATCAAAACAGAAAACATTAACAAATATAACCTGAAAAATATAATTTTACTAATTTTATCATTGGTAATGCCAAAACTATTATTCACTTTATATTATAAATATTTTTATGGCTATTTTATTTTATTTTAAAAAAATGACACTTTGACACAACGAATTCGAGATTCTGCCATCATAAGGAGACCTTCCGACCGGCACGGCGGAACCAAGGAAAATCAGAAGCTCAGAGCAAAAGAAATTGATTGTGGTTGTTTGAGCTCATAAGTCATATGGTATGGGAGAGATTGTTGAAGAGGAAGAGGAGGAGTTGTTGGAGATGAAACCCATTAACAACAGCAACAACTATGGAGGAATTGAGACACTCAACAAGGTTGAGATCGTTGTTAGAACCATAGGCCCAACTCGCCCATCTCGTCTCCAAGTTCCCTCTAACATAAAAGTATGCCTTTTTTTTTCCCCCATCTCTCCAATCTTTTAGCGTATTTGAGTTTCTTTCTGTGATTTTTTCGAATACTTGGTTTGCATAAGTAGGACCCAGATTGCACTGGGCATTTCTTGAAAACATTTGGGCAATTTATATAAATTGATCATTTGGGTGTTGTTTGGTTTGTTTTATACTTGTTTATGGAACCACTTGTTTGTTGCTCTAGTTAAGAGGCCTCTTACATTAGAACTTGTTTTATGCTATTAATAGAACCTAGAGTAGCTCTTGTTAGCTTATATTATTAATTTATATTTACAAAATTTAGTACTTTTTTTTTTTTTTTTTTAAATTTAGGATTTTAGCTTTTCAATAAGTTTTATGTTAACCATGATACTAAATGACCACCTTCTCTTCCTTAAGTGATGAATGATGAACTCTCTTGCTTTGATATTTGGTTCTTATCTGGTACCATGGAGTTTGCTTGATATATACTGTTAAATGCTGGAATCAGTGGTTTGCATGGTTTGTAGATTACCATATTTAAGATATTAGAGATCACACTATATAGTGGTGTTGCAATTTTATTTCCCATCTGGCTGAATCATTTTTCATAAAATGGTGCTAGCCTTCAATGACTTTCTCATTGTTAATAGCACACTCTTTGGTAAATGAGTGAATCAAAGGCCTCTTTACAGTAGCAATCCAGGTCAAACTGAGCAATCACTTTGAGGATAAAGCTTATAAAAAAATTCTACTTCAAAAGAAAGTCTAATAAGTGATTTCTAATTTACTTACTCTTGGGTTTCTAGTAAATTAACTAATTTTTCATTCTGGTAGAAAAGAACATGAGAGCATAAGATGTTTCTTTGTTCAAGAAATTAGAGGCAGGTTCCATGTTCTCTTTAGAACACAATAAATATGTGCATCCTACATGAAATGGGTAAAACTTTATAGTTAACCTCATTGTTAGTAAGTGCATTATGATTAAGAACAGAAACTTTTCTTGCTATTGAGGATGCATTCTCATTTTTGGTGATGAATCATCCTTTTTGAGATATATGCTAGCGTTTTTAATGTATAGCAATTCCAAATTATTTTGTGTCAACTTTAGCATTTAATTTTTGTCAATAGAGAATCTATCCATCTGCCTTGGTTTATTAATTTGAGAAAGTAGAAGCTGTTGTAAATGCGGATAAGACATTGATGCATTATGTTAGTAGATTGGAGCCTCAGTTAGATGTATGTTTCCATTCATGTTTGTAGTTGAACTTAGGTGGTAACATTAATCTCCTTTCTGCTTTTGTAAGATTTTTATCAGCATTAAAGATGTATTGAACTTAAGACAGAACTTAAGTTTTGTAATTTTTTATAAAATTTTAAATATGTACTTCATCATTTTCTTATTATGTCTTTGTAACCCCTTTTCTCGTAATTAGGTGCATGATTTGAGAAAATTGATTGCTGAGAATAATCATTTATCAGTTCAGAATTTGAAGCTTATATTGCGAGGGAATGTATTGAATGACAGCAAAAATGGGGATGATGTGTATCTGCAGCTCAATGATGGTGGTATACGTCTTATCTTAAAATAAATGACTTCTTCTTATATAGCTTTCATAGTTGGATCTTTATGTTTCCTTATTTTACATACTCAAATGTGAAATTTTGTGGAGCTCCATGGTCTTTTGGGTTGATCATTTACGACTTTGAAAATATGTGGAATTGTTAACTTTTTTTAGTTTTGATTGCTATTTTCAATTCACTAATCAGCTCATGATAATGCTAATATCTAGCCAGAAAAGATTTCAAATGAATATATGATTTATTATATTTAAAAGCAAACCATGTGTTCTGAGGCTTTAGCCTCCCTTGTTTACCGGAAAAAACAAACCATGTGATTAGTTATATGGATTTTCATGTCAATTTCACATTTTTGTGGATGAAAGTCAATAGATCTTATTTATCTGTAGAGAACAAATTATAAGAAAATATGGTTTTCAGATTCAAGGTCCATTTAAATAATTGTTTGCTTTCATTTTGAGCTTATACATATTGTATTCCATGATTTATAGCCTCAGTGTCAAATTTCATAGTATCAGTTATAGACAAGATCCCCTTCTTATTTAGATGTCATGAATTTCATATTTTGTGCTTTTTTGATGGTATTTTATCTTGTCATCTTTAGACTCCCTAATTGTTGCTGTAAAACCAAAGCCACCTGTTAAAAGCCATCGTGAAGGACTCGATGACAATGAAGATGATGATCTGGTATAAATCAATTCAGCATTCACAATTTAGTGAAGTTTTCACTTTATACAAATTCTTCTAATCATTTTTCTACTTTAATTTTGTGTGTTGACAGAAGTTTCAGCTTCCACAATCATCAAGCCGGTGGAAGAGGAGGCTTTATTTTTTCCTACATGACAAGTTGAAGCTTCCAGGTAACTGTCTAAACGAGTTGTGCCCTTATTGATGTGAATATCATTCTACTGATAGAACTTCCTCTTTTCTAATGTTTCATTGATAGATATCCTGTTGATGGCAATTTTCTCTCTCAGTTTGAAAGTGTGGGTTCTTATCCTTATTTGGTTTATTATGGCACCTGTTGCCCATAGATGGGATCTTGGTCCTTTATATGTAAGTGCTCCTCTTCGGTCCTTGTTTCTTAAGTAATATGATTAAGATGAAATATCAACAGTAGGTTTTTAGTGGGGTCTCCTCATTGCGCTGATGATTTGTTTGGTTCCATAGTATAGTGGAAAGAATAAAACTGAACTCCCACATCCCCAATACCCTCAGTCTAAGATTTTGAAAGTGTATATCCTATGTTCTACAGCCCTCAGCCCATTCTGCCAACCAAAATGAAACATGGGTGGTGACATGTGTCACTAGCAGAGAAGGGAAAAAAAAAAAGAAAAAAAGAAAAAGAGGGGGGGCGTGAAGAGATATGCTATTTGTCCTTGGTCCATAGTCCTGCTGTACTAGCGCGTATTTGTTTCCTAACATCTTAGAAAACAATGAGGTGTCAGCTTTGTGATAGTCAAGGACTGATCCGCATCCTCACTGAAGAGTGGGGAGGACAGCCTTTAGTGGACAGGAAAAGGAATTGAAAGAGAAAATTGAGCTCATCAATCCAAAAAAAAAAAATGGGCATTTGAAGCACTAAATGATATTGGCACCTTCAAAAACGTTATGCTAGAATTGATATTGTATGCCACTAAAGAATAGAAACTTTACAAGCAGAGGAGACAAAAGGTAGAATAATAAGGGGAGAAAATAATTATGAGAGGAGGCAATTAGGTTTAAGTTTGTCATGTCAATTCATTATTCAAAATCTGAAAACCAAGGCTCAGTTGGTGTGCAGAATAGATTAAACAGAACCAAACATGCACATTTGATTAGGGTTTAATTAAATGTTTGGTTCTACATCTTCTTGGTTAATAATAAACCATATGTTCTACATCATCTCTATTCGTAGCCTGAGGTTAAATGACTAGATTGACATTACATCTGAAGAAAAGAACCAAACATGATTTTGCCATTAAAAGGATGGCATCTAAAATTCTCTGGATATTTTTTGCTTACTAAATAGCTTCATGCAAATTGGTTAAATTAGAGTCTGCCGGAAAAAGAAAAAAAGAAGGTAAATTAGGGCTAAAAGAGGGTGAAAAGACATAATCTAAATTACATGTTTGCTTCTTTCTAAGACACATTTCTTACATCATTATTATTTGTTAATGCGATGAATTCAGATACTCGGAACAGGATTTGTTATAATCTGCCTGAATCTTGGAAAACGGCAACCTGGTGATGTCAGGTATTAAATTTTTATTAATTAGATTTTGTCATTGCATAAAAAGATAATGCAAAAATTGTTTGGGGAAAGAGAGAAGAAAGAAAAAGAATGCAATTTTAAGTGCTAATAGTTAATGATGCACTTTAGCTAGCTGGAGCGTGTTGGAGGTCAATCCTGGCTCAGGCCAAGAATTTAATCTTCCATCACTAACCTATTACTCATCAATCACTCATTCAGCTCTCAAGATCTTAACTTTTTTATTGCTGCCAATTATTGTCAGTGCATACTCTATTTTCAATGAAGACTTTAGAGAGCTTCCGGGAACGCTTAATGCAGATCGTCTTGATAGAGACATACGGGCAGGTCAGTTTTGAGCCTGTCACACCGTTTAGGGTCACCTGATTTCTTCCGAGGCTGTTGACACAATTGCATAGAACTTTTGTTTTTTAGCCTACAAAGGAAGTAAAGCTTTTCTTATAACCTACATGTAGTCTCTGTGTATTTTATTAAGATCTACTAGGTTTTTTTTTTGTTTTTTCATTAAAAGCTGTATGCTGTTTATCCACATGGCATATGTTTTGTTATGATATTCTGAGGAATTGAAACCGAATTTTGGAAACACTTTCCCCTTCTGTTAAGTTGTATAGCGAAAACGTTTCTACTTGTGTAGAAATCTGAGAAGAATATAAGCTTAGCTAATTGTGCAACTGGGGCCTAACTGCATTCAAAGGCATACATAGAGCTCGTCTTTGACAGTGCTTTTGTCGATGGTAACTAACCTGAATTCTTGTATGACATTTTGATATTGCTTAATAGAAAACGAGTTTCACAGCTTCAAACTTTCTAAGTCAAAAAACTTTTTCATGTTTCCATCAGAGGAATAGTGGTTAATCTGCAGCTCTCATCCAAAATTTACTTTCCCTGCTTACATATTTTGTCAAAAACAAAGGTACCGTAAAATTTCCTTGGGCAAACAGAATCCAGGTTGAAGAAAAGCATGAACAGAAGATCACCAATTTGTAATCTGGGGACCCAAAAGGACTAAGGTTTTGTTGGGCTGGGCCTATATTTCATTTCGTGATAAAGCAACAAAAATTAGAAAGTCCAATCAAAAAAATTTTCTTTTTTTTGACATATATATTAATATAGAGAGACATGATCTATTTTTTAACCTTTTTTTTTTTTTTAGAAAAATATTATTTCAGTAATAGGTTATCATGTAACATTTTAAATAGTTACTATTAAAAAATTTATTTTTTTATTAGAATTTCAGTGTTAAAATATATATAGGATTAAATATTTTCAATTAAAATTTGTTACATAAATTCAGTTTTAGTTGTAATAAATAGTAAAATTTATTTTTTTAAATTAAAATTTTATATCACATCAATGTTCAGTATTATAACATAAATTAAATAACCCACTATAAATATATATATATATAATATTTATACATGGTAAGTTACTAAGTGGGTTGAAATAATGGAGGATCATGTTCATGTGTCAACCCTCATGGCAGGGAGGTCTACTAGTATAGTGACCTCATGCTATTCTTTATTCAGTGAATCAAAATGGAATAACGTCTTTGGCCCCCAAATCAACCACTATTTCTATCTCAGAAGTTAAAAATAAAAATAAAAAATTAATAATAATAAAACTCTTTTTTTATGAATAAATAATAATAAAACTCTCATACAAAATTCAGTGCTACTACTTCTACATGAATCTTGTGCATTTAGCTCTAATTTATTTTTGAACCCAGCAAAAATAATGTAGTAAAGTCTAATACTATACTTTTGTTTTCTTTCCTAAAGTAAAACAAAACCATTTTTAAAATGAAAATTATTGGCATTTGGTCATAAACGTGTATGGGACTAAAATACTCGTTTCCTGTTCAGATAAGAAAGATATCTCCCTAAATGGAGCAAATTAACAAACACAAATTTGATTGAAAGGTTGGTTAGGTGGCTGACCCTCCATTGTTGGTTGACAAATATAGCAACCTAGCCTTTGAATTTAGGTCCCCCCAACCCTCCAAACAAACAAAAATTTAGGAAGAAACATTAATTGCCTTTTTCTTTTCTTTTTTCCTTTTTTTTTCATTTGATTGGAGTCATAAGGTTTTAATTACTCAACTTTATAGGGACTTTTAATGCCATATGAGAAATTGACAAAACCATAAACTTCCAAATTTACCAAAAAGAAAATCATAAACTTCCAAAACTCTTTTAAATTTTAAGGTGCCACTTTCAGACCTCACACTTCTCACGATCTCTCTCACTCTCTCATAAAAGGAAACATAAAAGCAATTTGGCAGATATTCTCTCTACCCTTGTTATTGGAAAATAGGTGGAACACAAATTTGTTTTGAAAACAAAAACCCTTTCTAAAATCCCCCTTCCCAACCCAATTTGACCCATCCTTTAATTGTATAGAGAAATTCAAAACTTGTTTGATTATGCACAAACATGGTAGGCCATCAACTATTAGAATACCATACTCTTCACCTTGACTATAACACTATATTATTATTATTGTAGCTGACTTATATTTACAGTATGAAATACTATATATAATGGGATTGGAAAATAAATTTATTTTACTGGTAAAATTTATTTTAATGGTATAAGTATCAAAGTTATTTCCACCTACAACGCATGCCAGTACAAAATGTTAGCTCCAATTAAAAAATGTGCTCGCCAATTTTGGGGAAACCATGAACTTTGAGGTCTTGAAGATATATCTCAACAAACTTAGTTGGTACAGAGCCTTAAAGACATGCACATATCATATTTTGACCATATTGAATATCAAATTAATGGATACTTCTATGCTTTATCAATATAAGACTATTCTTAGCCAAATATTTATATTAATATACAAAGCCATGTGGGATACATGTGTTTTATGATTTGAACAGTTTTTGCAATGTGAAGCAATAAAGTTTCCAGTTCAGATAATCCTTGGTATATTTTTTTTTGGATATTGCATGGAATTTAAATTCAAAATCATTGTTTTAGATGGCGCCTTAGTTTTTGGTTTTTTATTTTTGGTTTTTGGATTTTGATTTTTGATTTTTGGCTGCTTAACTATGTATAATTTATTTCTTTCAAATGGTTGTTAGTGTTAGTAAGTGACAGTTAGACATCTAATAATTAACTCTAAATATTTGTTAATTGTGTTTAATTACTTTTAATTTTAAATATTTGTTAGTGTTAGTTAATGATAGTTAAAAAACAGTGGTGATGTCACTGCATATACAATTTAGCTTCATTTTTTTTCCTTTCCTTTGCTTTTGTATTCCCAAATTAATCAATTTCCATAGTATTTTATCTAGTACTGAAAATAATTAAGAGAATCACTAAATAATAACAAATGTTACTATTACAAAATGGAATTTTAAAACTAACTAAAGCATCAGTGTCCTATTCAAATAGTATATATTTCTTTTTAAATACAGTTCAAAACTAAAGCTATTGATTTCTGAAATAATGATCGGTTCAATTTTTTTCCAACTTGATAAAAAAATTAAATAAAAAGTAAGCAGTATAAGTATTTCTCATAAATTTGTGTAAATTTCTAGGGATTATGATTGGTAAATGGTAGGTACTTAGTAGCAAATGGAATAGTATTTTCACATACATAAACAAAAGCATGTTTTTAGTTGGAAAAAAAAAATAAATAAATAAAGAAGTGCCTGCACTGCGAAACCATGACGGCACGTAACATGTAAACGAAGACAACCATGTGGCACTCTCTATTGCACTCCACTCCATGTTTTCCCACTCACTCCACACACACATATCTTTTATATATATATATATATATATATTCCCATTTCTTTTTTGTTTAATACTAATTTCATTTTATTATTAAGACTCACCCCATGTTTTCCTATTATTAAGATAGTAGCTAATTGTTTTGTTTCATTGTTTATTTGTTATATGGCTTTAATGATGCTTTCAAAATTTTAAAAAGTTTGGGCTCTTCTTTGTCTTTATATGAGCATTAGCCGAGACAGTCTATCCAAAACATACACAAAAAGTATTCGACCATTTTTATAACTTTTTTTTTTTTTTGGATGATCGACCAATTCATGATTGAAAATAAATGCACAGAAGAAAACACTTCAATTTGATTTATTTTTATATTACATATTATAATATGTGCTTTAAAAGGTTGTAGAATCAAGGTATCGATCACTAGTAACTAAATATAATTCAACCTTTTTTTTTAGTTTCGTATATAGCTTCAAAGAGTTAAAAATGAATTAGAATTTTAATAAAATATCATAAAACAAAAACTTATTTTCGCAACTTTTCAACTTTGCATTTCAAGACAATATAATTCTTTGAAAAGACAAAAATGTTTGAATCTAGGCTTGTAAATCTATTGGATGATAATTTACTTTAAAAACATATTTACATATAATATCTAACTAGCTACCTACACCATTGAATGATCTGTCTTGTCATTCTTGTTGAAAAAGTAGAAAGCAAAACAAATATCTAAATAAATAAATAAAAAAGAGGCGTAGATGAGACAAGTACCTATCAAAACAAATATATTTCCAAAAGAAAAAAAGTACCTATAAGATAAAGTGTGTGTGATGTATATATATACGATTTTAAAATTGATGGAAACATTTAAATTGGAAATCTATTAATGTATGAGAAAGATTAAAAATTACCACTTGTATTTGAAGCTTTTAGTTTAAAAATGACCATTAATGTGTTATTGTGAAAATAAATGTTTGAAAAAAGCATTTTCAATGAAAATAAAAGTATTAAAAAAATAATTATGTATAAGTAATATAGACAATGTTTAAAAAATGCTCTCTAATAATAGTATTAAAAATGAATATAAAGTGATATGACATAGAAATTATTAAAGTAAATATCTTTATAAGAAGTTCTCTTATATATTATAAATTTTTTAAAGGTCAATTTTTTTTAAAATAAAATTAATAAAATATATAATTAATTAATA
>QANX01003208.1:0-15700 GCA_003254975.1 Ochetophila trinervis
TTAAATTGTCATTAAAGACTAATGAGTCTTTAATGGGTCTAACGGATTTTCGTGAGTCAATCTGTTAAAATTCATTAAGATAATGGGTTCATAACGGGTTGACATGTTATCAACCCAACATGTTTTAGACAAATCCAAACCCGTAAAAAATGTTCGTGTTCGTATCATGTTAAAATTTGCCAGTTCTAACACACATATTCACACAATTGCATAATATGTTCTGAAAAATATATTCGGCAATTTATATATATGTTTTGAAATTTATACAATTTGGCAAACCTCATTAGTTTAAGTGTATTTTTTTAGTATACTGGATTCTTCTTATTTATTTATTTGTTATTTGACTTTTCTAATTATTTATCTAACATAAAAAAATTTAACAAAATCAATTTTCTGATATCAATAACAACAAGGTAATTAGCTAAAATGTTAGTATACAACTCAATTTTCTATTATCAGAAGAAAATTTGTTGGCGATTATATAACTAAATTTTGAAAATTCTATGACTTGTTTTACTTTTTCAAATGATGTCAATCGATCCACATCTAGAAAGGTCAAACTGTTTGGAAGAAAAGTAAAGGAGGCTATGCATGTAGAGCCTATGCTGAAGCATAAGCTCTTATACTATATTCCAAAACTACGCAACATAATGCTAAGCAATAAATAACATAAATATGAAAAAAATAACATAAAAAAATAAGCTCATAGAAATACAAGTTTATTTACCTTATAAGCTCATAGAAATAAAAGCCAAAACTTGAGCATGAACTGATAATCTTCAAATGGAGAAATAGAAGTTTACCCAAAAAAAAAAAAAAATCTTGGAGAAATAGAACGAGAGAAACGAGAAAAAGAGGGAAAAATGCCAATATCTAAAAAGTATCAACTTTAAAAGGTTCATCGTTCTCTATATTTATTACAGGTTTGGTGTTATCATATTAGCTATGCAATATATTCTATCAATTACATATATATATTTCGCATGTTGGAAGCTTGCAGTAAATATAGTGTTAAACCAAAATATGGAGTAGTCATTGATCCCTTAGATGCGTTTCTCTTTCAATTTAAAAGGATATGCATAGATATATTTTAAAAGATTTCCTTCCAATCTTCAACAAAGAGAATAAATTGGAAGGTACCAAACTTTTTGTAGTATGAAGCTTGCTTCCCAAAGTATAAAACCGAACAAAAAATAAAATAAAATCACACTTGTTTGATAAATTGGACCATCTAAGATTAGCGTTCAATTTATGAATTAAACTGTATATAAAATATTATAAATCTGATTAATAATAATAAAATTTGCAAAAATCGTTTAAAGCTTATAAAAGTCATTAAAATAAATTTATAAATGTTATTCAAAATTTATATTTATAAACTTTACAAAAGTTTATAAAAATTTCAATTTCCAAGTCACTAAAAAAGTTTACAAAATTTTTTAAAATCTAAATTAAACACACCTACTAATCTCACATAACTATTTTCACAGAAAATGCAAAACTGTTAACTATTTTGATAGAAAGTGCAAAAACTTCATTGGTGGAAAATGCAAATATGGATATAGTTTGGAATGTAACGTTGTCAATATTTCAAAATTAAAATTTGCAAATGGAAATTTTCTTTTTTCCTTGGACAACTCANACGCGCACGTTAAATATATATATATATAGAGAGAGAGAGAGAGAGAGAGAAAACCAAATAAAAAAACAGATAGATAGATAAATAGATGGATAGATATAGAGAGAGATTGGAGATTACGGGGACCAAAGCATCAAATCCAAGCCAGCTTTACCAATCAAAAGCTGACTACATTGCACCCCAAACAATGTGCAGACAAAGATCTCACTCCCCATTTGCTACTGATTTGTTTATTTTAANTGTTACATTTCAAAGGACTAACCTCAATAGGACTTATTTGTAAATTTGTCACTTTTTCTTTCATTATTTTTTACCCTTTTTTATTTTATTTTTATTTTGCTTCAAATTGTTTAAACTATTTAATATAAAATGACAGTTGAGAAGCATGGTAATATTATTTTTCAAATTTTTATATTTGATGTCCAAAAATAAAACTATAGGGTTTGTGATGAATCAGAGTATACACATGGAATGAACTCAAACGGGGTTCTAAAAAAAATAAAAATTTGATACCCGGAGAAAAAAAAAAGCAAAGCAAAGCAAACCCAAAATGAGCAAAATACACAAACTAAAATTTCTTATTCACATCATCATATTGGGGCAAAGAAGAAAATTGTTACCTTTTCCAGCAAGTAAATGAGATTAACCAGCCAGAAGTTATAGGGGCACATATGTTAAATACAAATTAATACAACGGAGTACAACACTAAAATCACCACAAAATTATCTTTTAGGCTTATACCAAAAAAAAAAAATTCCATCATTCAACCAGATTAATCTACAAAGCTCATTTTCCTCCCAGCACTGCACAGAACTTCATCATCAAGGTTCACAGATAATCCGATAGATCTGTTTGGTTCTCCAGATCCCAAATAACCACTTTACCATCCAGTCCTGTCATGTTATAGCAGTAGGATGAATGAACGGGGCCTCTACCAAAAAGATTTAGGAAATACGAACACAGAAATCTGACATGTCATTTCCTTTTTGACTAACCTGAAGTACTGAAGCGAGTTGCTGTAGATTTTCCTGGCTCTCTAAGCGGCACAATACAACTGCAGTAAAGAAAACAGAATCATTGTTTCAACTTCACAATTACTAACACGGCAGGTTCGAAGAAGAAGAACCTGCCCCTCACATTTTACAGGTTCTATGTATCAATGTAAGACTAAATACGAGTGCCGTAGCCTGGAAATAGTGCAATGCATTTTTGAAAAGCGGTGACAATAAAATTCAACTAAGCTGCCAACTGGCTTTTCATCTAATGGTCTAAAACTTGTGTAATTTCAGTGGGACTGCTGAACCTAATTCTCAATTAACATGGATTAAGGTCATAATTTACTCAAAATTTTTTGATACTGCATTTGTTGCTTGGTAGATTTGTGCATATAAGAGAGGGTGGAAGAGAGAGGGCGGAAGCACCAAATTTGTAGTGGAGGTGGCACTACAGATATAGTTCCTATCAGTAAGAGAAACATAAAAGATCTCTGGAATAACTATATACTTTATGAAATTCTCATGAATGCCTCCCCGTGATTTTGAAGGTTCAATTGCATCGTTGCTCACTCCATGCTTAGATTGGCCATACAGCTTCCCAAATGCTTCAGAAAACTATAAGAGAAGCCATAAGTTAGAAAAGCTATTCTAATTTTGAAATAATTGCATTATGGAAGCACCAAATATACTGGCAATCTGGCACATTTAGAAAAGAAAAATAATTAGAAGAACAAGTGCTCTGGAGCGGTATGAAAGTGGGAAAACCAAAATAGAAAAAAGTTCACCATGGGTCAAGAAAATAAATTAGAGGCATAGATGGTTGGGTAAAATTTCGAGCTCAAAACATTCTTAACAACATAAACATTCTCAGATACATATTATGAAACATACATGCTTATACATAAACTATTGGCCTTGTTATTTACCTGAGAACCATATTTTGGACCTGAAGACGTTGTCTTCCTTTCAAAGAATCTGAGAAAGCTCCTAGAAAGAAAAGAACAGAAATGACGATGTTTTTCACAAGCATAAAGCAATCATTCGAAGATGCAGCTGTCTCTTGTTGTTTGTTTTATTTATTTATTATGGGGGAAGGGGTTAGCAGAAGAGAAGGACAAAATTCTTAGAGTTATAGATGAAATATACTTTATAATTTTACACACCATATTCCTCTTTCATCTGCACCAAAAACCATCGGATTGCAGTCAAATCCCACACCTATGACCAATCTCTCAGACACAAATATAACCTGCACATATTCCACATGATGATCCACAAAATACAGTGAAAATAAAGTTATTCGATTATATGTGAAGTGGAGATAATTAGTCTAAAAGGTTAACAAGAGTGGATGCTGACCCACATCACGGAGAGGCAAATCACGGAATGCAACATTTTGGGCCAAAGGAGATGGTCCAACATCATCGACAAAGTAGATCATAGAGTTATGGCCTGTACAACATCACAAACCAGAAATACATGTTAAAAAATGATCTTAATTCAGCTCCTTTTAAGAAAATGTAAACTAAATGTAATTAACCAATGTTACAATAATGTAGTCCAAAAGAAATCCAATGTTACAATGATGAGAAAAGTGATTTCCAAGGAAGCACCTACAGTAGGTGCTTCTCTTAGAATCACCAAATATGTAATTTCCTAAACAAGGATGGACCATAAGTATTTAATATTTTTAGGCAAACACTATAAGAAGCACTGTTATCCCCTTAATAGTGATTTTAGACATTTTAGAACCACTCCCAAACAAACAATCAAGTTTATATATTATGTTATGTATACACCATTTTCAACAGAAGTATACTTTTTCTATATATTTATCTTAACCCAAATTCCATTGAATCACCAAGAAGGGCGTGGTTATAGCATGTGACAATAGCTGCATGCATGAAAATATAAAAACGATGTAATTTTTTCTTTATTAGAAGTGACAACTTTGTTAAAAGTCAATCTAAAAGCCTGAAAAATTGATACCACCAATGAAAATGATGATTCTGACCAAAGACTATTAACCAAAGAAGACTACTGCTTGAGAACCCCCAAGCAAGTAAATTTCAACTGAGTAAATAACTTCTGTGCCAATAAATTATAAATATCATGTACAGGAGTGATATGTCTGACCTACATATGCTAAGGTATTTCCACTTGGTGACCACTTCACGCCAAATGACCAAGAAAATGAAAGATCTAGTTGAACAATTTGCTGTTCCATCAAAAGAGACATAATTGGGTCACATCTCTTTATCCAGTAAGAAAATAAAATGTAAAGAAAGCTGTATAAACATATATTCTTCTACCTGCCAATTGATATTCAAAAAAATGTTAAATATAATAATCATATCATGAACATCCCCATCCTAGATCTCTAATAAATTTACAAATAAACAAAAGGATAAGAGGAAACAATTAGAATGGTTTCAAATTCTAATTAATTTTAGTCCACGTTGCAATCCTTCTTCAGGCTTTTAGCTAAGATAAAGTATTTGTTCAATAAAGAAATACCCACAGCTCCATATTTATAAACAAAATGAGAATGGTTTCAAATTCTAACAAATTTTAGTCCAAGTCAAAATCCTTCTTCAGGCTTTCAGCTAAGATCAAGTATTTGTGCCATAAAGAAATACCTATATCTCCATATATATAAACAAAATTACAAAAGTATCTCTCCACCAATATTTCGCCCTAAATACCACAAAGCAAGCTTCTGCCAAATCTCAATAGCAGTTAAATTAGAAAATGAGTAAGTAGCTTGAGAAAACCTGAACCAATGTTGAGATAAATTAAAGTTACATATGGATGGGGATAAATTAAAGTTACATATGGATGGGGAACAATATTTTTATACATCTAGACAAAACATCACACTTTGATCGGCAAGAAGCACCCTATCTTCAGTAGAAAATATGATAACATAACTATTAATCATGATTAGCAACAAGAAACAAGTGCCTTTGCTTATCATGTATTATCAAGTTTCCTGCTTCCTTTCAGGCATTGAATCATTCCTCCTACATGACTCAAGATGAAGCTAACAGGAAGCCTGACGAACAGACACATTAATTGCCAGTCCAATCAATGTTAACAAGGCATATAAATGTATGCTCATACTAGCAGGGACTTGGCATTTTCATTCTTGTTAGTGAAATTTTTTTCTCAAAAGAATAGTAGATTGGAAACTCATGTGGATCTTTGACATAAAATAATTACAATTCCATCCACGTGCACCTGGACATAGATATTCATTCTTTCATGTTATTTTTTTTTAAAAGAATCTTTCATGTTATTTTCAATATGAGTTTCTTCAAGAATATGCAGGCCTATCACAAAATAGACCATTCTCTCTGAAAACAGCATAGGGTAATTTGGTCCATAT
Organism: Ochetophila trinervis; assembly: GCA_003254975.1. NCBI lineage: Eukaryota > Viridiplantae > Streptophyta > Magnoliopsida > Rosales > Rhamnaceae > Ochetophila > Ochetophila trinervis. The sequence continues at coordinate 6,024 of QANX01003208.1, forward strand.
TTTAAAGTCAAAAAAAAAAAAAACAAAGTCAATCTATCTGATTATAGTTTCTAGTTCTCAGATATACTAATTATGTTTCCATAGGTAAGTATCTAGAACCCTCTATGCAAAATATATATTTAAACCCACAAGCAAACATTATTAAAGACCAAATCTCATGCATATCCTCCCATGACTAAACAAACAAAACTTCAGTTTCCAATTAGAGAAGATATTTTACCTCTCCAAACTTAGAATCTGATGAAGGGCCGGTTCTTGAATCCCTGATACAATTCCATTGATTAAACATCAATAAGAGATATGAGAAATATCAATAACAAAAAGTACTAAACCAAAGAGAGAGTTATGCTCATTTAGACATACTTTGCATCAACACCTTTAATAAAAGTGGAAAATACTCGGCATTTTCCATCTGAAGATGTTGTTGCAAGAAGAATCTGAAGTAGTCACAAAAAAGAGCAATTAGATAGAGATGGTTCCTTTCATCTTCATTTGAGAAAATAAAATCATTTAGCACCAGCAACTAAAAACCAAATATTGTTTATTTATAATCTAGCAAAGAGCCAGGTCTAAGATAAAAATATCTCATGGAAAAGGAAAACATAAGAGCTAAATTAGAAAAAAAGAAAAAGAAAGAAATTTATACATTTAACATGATTGAGTCACATTGACAAATGATAAACTTACATATTTACTCTAGATTAAAGGATTTACATATTTTACATATTAAAATTGAAAGATAAATTAGCTCGCATTTACCAACTTTTTCTGCATAGAGGGGTATATGGTGCAATAGAAGTAAAATCCAAAAGGATGCATTTGTAGTACACTAAATTCAGATATTACATGTGAAAAATCAAACTCTGGGAGATTTCTATGCAATTTCATTTTAATGTACATAATTCTTATTTTCTTATAAGCGTTGCTTGGTCATAGAGGAGGGAAGGGAGATGTCAAGTTCAATGGAAACAGGCATGTTAATTCATTAAATAATTCACATACAATAAATAAGTAAATGCAGAGCTCAGAGAAACAATACAGCTACAGCATAAAAACCTACATCTCTTCATATATTGGTTTATATACTTCTAACTCTCACACATAAACTAAATTTTTTTATTTTTTTATTTTATATATATATATATATATATATATATCCAATAAATGAACCATTCTATAAAAAGGGCCAGTAGCACTCAATCCTATAACCTTTGCAAAACTCAAAATATTTTCTTCCATAAAACAATATGCAATGCAACCTCACTCCTTAGTCAGGAGCAAGGTTTAAAAAAACGCGAGGCGTACCTGAGGCGTTTTGCTGTTGTGAGGCGAGGCAGTCCGAGGCGTAAGCCTCGAAGCTATACGAGGCGTAAGCCTCGATTTAAATTAAAAAATAATATATAGCAAAATAGCAATAAAATAATATGAATAAAAAATAACATAAAATTATAAAATTCATAACATAAACATTAATTGTCTTTAAGTTTTAATAGTTTGTTAGTTTAAGTCTTAAACTCTTAATTAATTTTAGAAAGTCTTATAAAATCATAAAGTTGTCCAAATAACATTGAACATAGCCACCACCATCATCACTCGCTATCATTAAAAAAGTTGTCCACCAAATTATTATTTTCTTCTTCATCGGTGTCAACATCTTCCCATTCAGACTCTTCATCCACCAATAGTGGTCTTTTTCCTTTACCTATAAAATGTTTATAATATGATTAAAAAAATAAATAAATATCTAACTTAATTATCTTGAAAACTATAAAATAATTAATTGAAGATTAAAAATATAATCAAAGTAACCTCTTTGGCTCATGGTACTATGTGATCTCTCCTTCCTTCTTCCACTTTCTTGGGCATTCTCAAACAAATCAACATCTATATCATCATCATCATCATCAACTTCATTCAATGTTGATGCATTTTCATCTCCTTGATCAACAATCCATTCATCATCCGATGGCACACTATCAACAATTAATGGATCTTCATTTTTTTCAAGTGCCTTCAACTTCAAATGTCTATCTTTCAATCTTTTGTTGTACATAATGTACACCAAAGAATTAAGTTTTTGGGCCGACAAACGATTCCTTCTCTTTGTATGTATCTAATTAAAAAATTATAATAATTTGTCAATAAATAAGTAAATAACTAATAGTTTAACAATATTAAAATTAAATAACTACTAAATTTTAATACCTGATTGAAAGAGCTCCAATTTCTCTCACATCCAGATGCCGAACAAGTAAGACTTAGTATCTTCACAGCAAACTTTTGCAGTTGAGGGGTTTCATCTCCATATTGAATCCACCAATCAGCTATATAAAAAACAAACATCCATTATTTAAATTAAAAAGTATAAAACATAACAATAACATAAACTAATTAAATTCTAACTTACCAGGAGAACGATTTTTGGAAGTTAACATTGCTCCTTTATAACCAAAAAATCCTCTTTTGTTGCGAAATTTGTCCATTTGAAGATCAACATCTACTATGTCTTCTTCAAGTACAAATTTATGCATACAGTTGAACAATCCTTTTTTAATCTCAGGATGGTTTGATTTTTCCACATTCTCATCATAACGGTAATGAGGATTTAGGAAGTATGCCGCAGCATGCAAATCACGATGCAATTGGTATTCCCACTTTTCATCAATGATATTCCATATCTCCCTATAAGATCCTTCTTCTCCTCCCAAGTTCTTTGCTATTTCTTCCTTTGCAGCATCCATAGCACCATATATAAATCCCATTGCTGGCATGCTTTCTGAATCCACCATTCTCAACACTCCAACCAAAGGTTTTGTAGTTTGAATAGCATAGACTACACTGGGCCAAAAATTTTTGTCATTCAAAATTATTTTTTTAATTGCCTTCCCCTCAGCTTTTTTTGCCCATGTAGAGTTTGCCCATTGTGTAGAAGTAAACATGGATTCTAATGGCTGCCTTGACTGACAAATACTTTGCAAAGTTAAATATGCAGTAGCAAATCTAGTGGCTGCAGGACGAATAAGCTCCTTGTTAGTGAAAGATCTCATCATTGCCAAGACATATCCATGGTTATATATGAAGTTGCACACTTTTTTTGCTTTCAACAAGGCATTCTTATGCTGAGGCAACTCTCCAATCTTCTCAAGCATCAAGTCAAGACAATGAGCTGCACATGGAGTCCAATAGAGTCTTGGTCTCTTCTCCATTAATTTTCTCCCTGCAGCTTTATAAGCTGAAGCATTGTCCGTTACCACTTGAACAACAAGCTCCTCTCCAATCTCTTCCACAACATCATCAAGAAGCTTAAATAACATATCAGAATCCTTCACAGTATCAGATGCATCAATAGATCTTAAGAAAACAGTGCCATGAGGGTTATTAACAAGGATATTAATCAAGCCTCTTCCTTGCATATTCTTCCAACCATCAGATAAAATGGATACTCCAGTTTGTATCCATGTCTTTTTTACTTCAGCAACAAAAGTCCCAGTAGTATTCACTTCTTCCTTCAAAATCCAAGTTCTAAGTTCATGCATGGTAGGGGGTTTTAAACCCCGACCGTATAAACCAATAGATCTACACATGTTGGCAAAGGAAGGAGAAGTGGCAACATTAAAAGCAATGCCATTTTCAAAAAAGAACCTTCCAATGTCTATACAAACTTGATTCCGAGCCTCTTTTGCACTTGTAGTAGTGGTTGGAACTTCTTGGCTATCATCTTTACCACATTCTAAATTAGTGACAAATCTATCCATCGATCCTCTAATTCCTCCAGTACCACCACTTAAACCATCCAAAGGACCGGGACAAGAATTAACATCTTCCAAAGACACCCGATTTCCATAATAAGCCCCCGAGTCAACCATGTCATCAAACTTTTGTTGTGCCATGTGCTTAGTTACTTCACCCTTCTTCAAATATGCAATCATTTCTTGCTTAACTTCCTCGGGAACTTTAGGACATTGTGCTACATTCTTACGAGTACAAGCAAGGTGATCCTTTAATCTTTTTACACCACCCATAACAACCTTCTTACAAAATGTGCACTCGATATAAAGATATCCTTTTCCACCTCCAATATTTTGAACTTCATTACCATATTTCCAAAAAGGATCTTTCCTAATCCCTCTTCCACCAGAACCACCACCACCTCTAGAACCACCCGTTGTTCGCCTCATTTTTTTTAACCGTCAACCTAAATATCAAATATATAATTTATAAACATAAAAATTATAAACTATCTATAATTCAATTTCAAAACAATAATTCAAACATAAAAATAAAGATCATTGAACAATAATTCAAATTCCATAAACAATAATAATTAATAAACAATTAAACATAAAAATTATAAATTATAAACTAGAGACTAAATTATTAATTTTATTACTTATCAAAATTTCTAGGACAATATAAATTTCTATTTAAATTTTTATCTAATCAAGCAAATATCAATGTACAATAAATAAATTAAATAATATAATATTATACATATATATATATATAGGCTTCTATAACAAACTAACAACTAACAAACAATATTCATCAAAAAAAAAAAAACAACTAACAAACAATTAAAAAGAGAAAAATAAATTTACTGACTGTCCAAATAATAAATAAAATACAAATAATAAATAAATCAAATAGCAAATATTTTAATTAAAATAATATATATAACATTCGGCAGTAAAGCAAAAGAAAATAGAAATGAAATGAAAAAAGAAAAGTCAAAAAATAAGAAATAAATAAATAAATAAATCAAATAACAAAATATAGGGGGTCGGGGGTAGTTGACTTGACCGAAAACAGTAAAATAAATAAGTAAATAAAACAGAATGCTCAGTGTCGGCAACTAACAAGTCAAAAAATAAGAAAAATAAAATTTACAAACCTTTCAGCAAATGGAGGCAGGCAGCCGGCAGGTTCTTTCCTTTCTTCTTCTTCTTTTTCTTCTTCTTCTTCTACTTCTACTTCTACTTCTACTTCTACTCAGTATCGGCAGCGGCAACAAAAAAGGTTCTTTTTTTTTGGTTTTTTTAATTATTTTAACATACATAACCCTAAAACCCATATGGGTATTTTTAAAACCTTCTGGGTCGACCCAGATCCGGCTGAACCAGTGAGGCGTAAGCCTCACACGCCTCAGTTCGCGCCGCCTCAGCATGCCTGGAGAGGCTGAGGCGTTCGCCTTGAGGCGATTTTCCGGCGCCTCGAGGCACGCCTCGAGCGTTTTTTAAAACACTGGTCTGGATTAAAAAAATTAACTCAAAATGATGTAAAGAACGTTAGAATTTCACCATATTATTACACAACTTTGAAATATAAATATCTAGTATGACTTTTTCAGATGGTAGCAATGACTGAACTATAAATGCATGCAAGCAAATACTTTTAGGAAGCATGAAAAAATACATTTAAAAAAAAAAGTGGCAAGTGAAGATAATACTTACATTATTGGGATGCCAAGCAACACTTGTAACAGAAGAATCATGTCTTTTCCTGATAAGTTTACTGACCCACCTGCAAAGGATAAAGCATAAACCACATATACACAGATTAACCATTAGCGAAAGTCCCTGAGCTCAAAAGATAGCTTAGTTCATTCAATCATTTAAACCACATTAGCTAAAATGTAAATCACCAAACCATTGCAACACAAAACTCCGCAATGTGGGCATATTTTCACAAAGTTGAAAAACCACAAAGTTCTTTAGTCAGTAAGTTCTTGACACTAGTTAGTAGACTAATAGTTTTCTCAAAGCCAGGAAAAACTAAGATTTATTTTATATTCAAAAAATCCACAAAGAATGAAACCAAATTAACTAAATAAGGTTGTTATAGCTTTATCTGTTGACCAAACAACCAGATAAATTTGCTTTTCAATTTGCCAAAATGTTTATATAATCAATTAGAGTGAATGTATAGTTGTCAAACCGGATGAATGAGGCTATAAATCAAACTAAAAGACCTCAATCTACAATGAATATATTGTTCTTTACCATATAAAAATTTCAAATGATCTCTCTCTCTCTCTCTGTGTTATTTGAAGTAAAACTTATTTTGGAAAAGTATTACTACTTTAAAAGGTCAGTTGGTGACCCAAAGTTACCCTGGCATGCTTATTTGACTAAGAAATAACTTGCTATGAATCAAACCTGCAACCATCAGCAGCTCAATTTTCAAAGAATACAGAGGAAAAATTAAATGCATGACTTGTAATTGCATATTTTAGGTGGTGCAGCTTTCAATCTTAAAACTACGAAGGACTAAATTTGAAACTTCATCCTAAGCACTATAGTTGACAAATCTTGGATTAAGCAAACATGGGAATGTAGCAAGGACATCCATCTTCTTCAACAATTATCTCATCCTTCTCTGCAACCACAGCGCCTCCACCAACAATATTCTATTATAATAATTTGCTAAACATTTCTATTCCTTCTGAAGGCCCAGTGTCAGTTCTTCAACCATGAAAACTTAGAGAATATACCCCCCTGCACTCCAAAATCTCGACTCACCAACTGATTTTCTCTGCTGAATTTATCTTCAATAACTCTTAATTCTCACAGATGCACCATTTTATTGTTTTGAGGAGATGTGTATATGTAGCTGTCAAATGTCCATATAGGAGTAGGTTTCATGAACACAACTTGGGTTCTAAACGTGCAGCCTTTTAGGATTTTTTTTTTTAAATTTCATTAGCTGTTAAAAATAAGCTAATAGCAGTAATTTCCTAACTTTTTGCAAGAATGTCAAGTTAATATGAAAAAATGCACTCAATGAACTAATCAGTAAGCCCTATAATTCAACAATAAATAAAGGCAAATTACCAGTTATTTTCTTGCTCATAGTAGCAAATGCAAACAGTCTTTGCCCCACTTCCAACTGCAAACTTATTTTCTGGGGTACAGATAAGTTAACAAATTAAGATTACTAGATATTGAAAAGTGAAGCATGATATATTTTTACAGTTAGATAAAACTAACATTTCCTCGTACATACAAGGTGTAGACAGAATTTGGCTTAAGCTAATAGATTAAGTCAAAGGATGAAATGCACCAACGAATGATGAAGATGACAGAAATCATTCAATACCTTTAGGACTCCATTGAACACAGAGTGCAGCACGATTTAGCCTAAGAATAACAAGGGTGGGTACCCACTCTGATCCTTCTAGATTCCAGACATAACTAGAAAGAATAAAAAGTTTAGAAAGCAAAATTTTAAGAAACATATATTTTCTTATGTGTCTTTGAGGAGCAATAGATTGACCTATATGTTGGCAAATGGCAAGAAGGAATTGAAGGGACGGATATGTGTCATATGACCAAATGCTCTTTCTTTTTATTTACTAAGGTGAAGATATTACAGATCACAAACATCTTGATTCTTGAAACACATAGGTACTCACGAATTTCGATCATGAGATGCAGTAACAATCCTGTTTGACCTTGCACTCCAATCTACTCCTGAGACAATTTGATCATGCTGCAACAATATAATGAAAAAACTTCCAAGTCATGAAATATATTTATCACAATAAAGTACAACACATTTGCTTACAAAATATACATTGAGACAAGAACACATGAGAAATATATGATTCTTCCACCACAAATAGAGTTGTTTGCAACTACTAGATGGAAAGCAAGATAAGAAATACTTCCAAAGGAACAAAAGAAAGACAAATTCCAAAAAAAAAAAGAGAAGTTCTATCATTTTTGTAATAACATCAAGAAAGAATCTCCCCAAGGCTCCTGGAAAGGCTATAAGCCAAAGATTGTCTCCTTGTTAGTACCTAATAGTAACAAATACTTTTTGATTTTTGAGAAAGTTAGCCTGATAGAGTACCTTTTGAAGAACATGCACCTTCTCCCATTTGTCTTGGAATAGTCTGTAGATATGTACCTCATTATTGTTCGGACACAATGCAACCACTACAAAAGAAATAAAACTAATGTTACAACAAATCAAAGGGAATGATATCAGCAGCCACTACAAAAACTGTGTCAAATTTGGTAAAGCTTTTCAAAAATAAAAACATAGAAGTTATTTAAAGAAATTTGAAAAACTGAAACTTCATTCAAGTTCAAAAGAAATCATCTGAATTAGTCCTGTGCCCACTTAATAACGAACCCATTACTCAAAGTTCTTGGAAACTTCCATACATGCCTATTTGCATTACCAGCAAAGCACAGAAAAAGGAAAGGAAAAAAGAAGTCAGAAAATAATAGAGTTGAGTAAATTTTTAATTTATTCAGTTAACACCAGTGTCTTTGAACTGAACAACAATTTAAAATTAGACACTGCTTGCTCTTATTTGGAATCATCATAAGCTCGAAAATTAACAGTAAAATTAATTCAGTTAACTCCATTGCCTTTGAACTGAATAACTACTTAAAATTAGACAATGCTTGCTCTTATTTGGATTCATCATAAGCTCGAAAATTAACAGTAAAATTAATAGAGTACATCATTTTTAATTTGACAATCAGCTCGTCAATGTCCCCAAAGAAATGATGTTTAAACCGAAACCCTTCGTTTAGTTGAAGAACCTAAAAACCTTCACAATTCTTCCAAAACCTAAACTATGCTTCAAAATTTGACCTTTCCAAATTATCCCAAAGCCGGAACACCACGAAATCATTACCGACAAAAAAAAAAAAAAGCAATTCCCCCACAGCTTCATTCTCATTTTCCTTTCATTTTCACACACTTTCTTAGCAAACAGACATAACGAATTAAAAAAGGACTGAAAAAAAAAAGGATTAAAGAGAAAAGCAGCATTACTAGAATGGTCAGGGCTCCAAGCATGGCAAGTGATGGACTGAGCAAGCTGGTGGACTGCAATCGCCGCCATTTTCTTTAATTTCACAAACCGCAGTTTGAATTCCAAAATGAATTTTATAGCGATTTTTACGATTACTACCTTCTTCTTCTTTAATCTCTGAGAAATTTGTACGGAATGGTATTTATAGGGAAAGAAAAAAATTGACTTCGAGGAAGGGATCTGAAACTTTAAATTCAGATCCAATTGATTTGAGTGGTGAGAGAGAGAGAGAGAGAGAGATTCGTACGCTTTTCTTTTTGTTTTCTTTATGAAAAACAAAATCCTCACACATAGTATCATAATTAAACCTGTGCGAAACTTATAAATATGAAAATTGAGCTGGCTTGGGTAGCTAAGCTACGGTCGCTTTTCGTTTTGTTGGTAACTTCCAAAGGCAGTGTCGGTCACGTGCCTACATTGTTTTCATGTTTTTAAGTCCGTGTTTGTTTTGGAATAGGAGTGTTAACTAGGTTTAGTTGGTTCAAATGAGTACTTCCAAACACGGCTCATGAAAAGCAAATATTTGAAATTTTCTTCGATTATAAATTCTTTACTTGGAAGATGGTTTAGCTGATGGATCATTATGACTTACTCCATTACAAATGCAATATGACGTAAAAAAAAAATAATGGCTTTTAAAAAAGCAAAATAAAGAGATAAAGTTAGGTTTATACATAAGATGTGCAATAAAGAAAAGTTCATGAATAGTAGTGAAGAACTTAAATCGATTCTACTCTAATTTTTTTTTTTCTTTCGGAGAGTATTAGACTGGTTTCGTCCCCTATCGGGAACACTTTCTTACTAGTAAGGGCTAAGCTTGATTAAAATATATATATATATATATATA
>QANX01003208.1:17104-34856 GCA_003254975.1 Ochetophila trinervis
AAAAAAAAAAGAGGGGTGACCATAGTATTAGAAAATCTATTTCAAAGATAACATCTTCACCAAAAATGTTTGAATATACATAATAAATATCTTGCAAGGACAGTTGAACATTTACAAAATGATAGCGACTTAGAGCATCTTTAATGGCTCTGTGGATTGGAATCTATATGACACATAAAATAGAAGTTTTTATTGCTTATGTGGCAAATGTCTATTTAATAGACAGTGAATATTTAAAAGTAGTCTCCAATGGAATCTGTTTACAATAAAAGTAATAAATTATGTGTAATTTTTTTTTAAAATTATATCTATTTAAAATTCTAAAATAATTGAAAAAAGAATAAAAAAAGAGTTAATTGCTGAGTCACACTGTTTAACAGACTTTTTGAAAGTAGACAGTGTATTTGACATTGTCTATTTTATTTTTTGCCACATCAGCTTAATAGAGCTAATAGACAGAGTCATTGGAGAGTTTTTTTTTTTTTTAAGTCTTTCTATATTTATTATGTGGTAATAAAATTAAAACAATCCACATTATCATTGGAGATGCTCTTAGATCCAATGGAAGTATAGTGGAGATATGAAATCTGAAAGTCCATCCATGTGAAGCTTGACGAAGGAAGAGACATTAAGCAAGATGTGACATAAAGAACTAACAATCTGATTAGCATTATTAGTTTAGCTCTATGGTTATACAAGTATACACGTAATTTGTAGTATTGCATGATCATATAAGTGAATCCGTGTTTTTTTACCAACAAAAAAANTTGCATGATAATCCGTGTTTTTTTACCAACAAAAAAAAAAATACGTATTTTGTATTTACAGAGCTTGTTCCTATAAAAGGGGAATGCTCTTACTTTTTAGGGGCATAACTCATGTAATAATCCTAGAAGAAACACTAATCACCATGGTGGAAATATATCTCAACAATAGTCATGTTCCTATGGAGGTGGAACAAAATTTTACTCTAGACCTGACAAAAGCCAACATTGCAAACATGAGAACAGAAGAAACTGTTTTTGCTCTTTATTCCACCATGGCATATAAGATTCAATTACATCTCTTCTAAATGGATCATGATTTGATCTGAAAGATCCACATGATGGAAAATGCAAAGATACAACAACGAAAAATTTACAAAAAAGATCAACTTACTTTTCCTTTGCTAAAGAAGTTGATATCAATCCTAAAAGAGAAGCTGGCCTTAGCTAAACGTGCAAATTGGGATATCAAGATTTGAACGCAGGGCTTCACAGTAAGTGAAATTCTAAAACCATATTACATTACCATTTATCTAACTAAACAGTTTAAATTCGAGTATAATGTGAATGGAAAAACAACCCTAGGAGAGTTCTTCCTAATTAGGCTTGATAATAGCTCAAACAAAATTAAAACTAGCTATACATGCGATATTCGTTGATAAACCCAAAAACTAAACAGCTGTAAAATCTGTTTGTAAATGATTCCTTAGGAATCACTTTTATTTTAGGAAGTGATTCGTTAAAAGTGATTCTTAACGAATTGCTTGGCCTTTTTTTTTAAAGAAAAAAAAAGAACCACTAAAAACAATTCCAGATTTTTTTGGCCAAACACTATGAGAAGTGCTATAATCTTTGCAGCCATTTTACGATTGTAGAAATCACTCTCAAATGCCCAACTTTGTGATATTGTAGGAACCACTGCCAAATGCCCAACTATTTATATCACGCTAACAAATTACACCTATCAACAGTACTATTTTATAGAAATTATAATAACTTATTTAACAACATGAACAAACTAACAACCCATTTTTACTTCAATAAAATCATTGACAATGCAGCCTTACAATTTTAACTTTAAGAATATAAAATATCTATTTTCTGAAAAGAGTATATACAATTGGGGCTTTTTTTTTTCTTTCTTTTTTTTTTTTTCGCTTTAACAATACATTAAACTATGATTTACAATTTACTTATCAGATTTATCTGAACTGACTCTTAGAAGATGGCCATTAACTTCAGTTTCAGTGCAGGAGCTAGAGCTATCAGTAATAGTACAGAGGCCATTGATTGACATGCTATGAGTAGGACTTGGGTTTTGCCAGAAGTGATTTCTGGAGGTCCTGCATTTGGAATTGAGAGATGAAAATCCGGGATCAGAAAGAAGTTCATTGATGGCTGTTCGTCCTTCGAGCATACTCACTACTTGGGACATTGTAGGCCTTAGTGTTGGGGATGCATTGGTACAAAAGAGAGCAACATTTAGCACTAGAACTGCTTCCTCTGATGAATATTCTGAACCCAAGGCTGGATCAACCAACTCCAATAGACTCCCTCTCTCTTGCAAAACATAGGCCTGAAAAAAACGATGCCGGAAATCATCAATCCAGGTACATTTAGCAAACATAAATCATCGGATTTTAGGGATCAAAAAGCGAATGGTAGTACAACATTCGAAAGCAAAGAAGCTTATGTCAAAGCTGATAGTTACAAAACTTTAAGATATGTTTGAAGAAATGCTACGGAGAATGACATTGCTTGATATAAGCATTGTAATGTCGTACTTCAGATGCAGCTGCACAATTTGATTTAAATGTAAAAAAAAAGAAAAAAGAGAACGGAAAAACATGAGGAACTGTAAACTCTGAGCGTAGAAAAGGAAACAAAACATTGAAAGACTTGACTTACCCAGTCAAGAAGGTAAACGAATTCCTCATTTGGCCGGAAATTTGTGTTGCTCTTTCCACTGACAATCTCCAATGCGACAACTCCAAAGCTATAAACATCAGCTTTGTCGGTTAAGTAACCACGCATTGCATACTCAGGAGCCATGTAACCACTGAAGAAATCAAAGGGCAACAATATTTTAGTATTAAATGTTCAGATTAATCTATAGACCACATTCTTATATAAAAATTTGGGCTATCTACTTAATAGAATTTTATGTTAACATGTCATTCTTGCTCAAGACTGCGAGAACAAAGTCACAGGTTATAGGCCACAATTTCTCTTTCAAAAGTTCATTTTGTTTAAAAAAGAAATGCCATGGATTATGTATTTAAGGAAAAAAGAAATTACATGGTTCCTGCAATCCGAGTGCTGATGTGGGTATTGTCTTCTTCTTTAAGCTTTGCCAAGCCAAAGTCCGAAATTTTAGCATTGAAATCCTTATCAAGCAAAATATTGCTTGCCTTGATATCCCTATGCACTATTTTTAATCTTGACTCTTCATGAAGGTAAGCCAAACCTCTAGCAATACCTAGGCAAATTTTCTTCCTGGTAGGCCAGTCTAGTTTCAATCTGCTAGCCAGGTCCTTCCCTGCATATCATGAGAAAATTCAATCTTAATTCACACTGCCTGTGAAAGATCCTATTGCTTAATGGTATGCAATTGTTAACAGACTGAAATAATTGATCTCACCAAATAGTGCGCGGGATAGACAATTGTTTTCCATGTACTCATAAACAAGCATCAAATGGTTCACTTCAACACAACATCCGTATAGCTTTACAAGATTAGGATGTAGCAAGGCTGAAATCATGCCTATCTCATTCAAAAATTCGCGATTTCCTTGCTTTGATTTTGCTGAAAGCTGCTTCACTGCAATTATAGTACCGTCTGACAATAGACCCTACATTGAAAAGAAGATCCCTATTATGAATTTACATGAACAAATGAAGATTGGTACATCCGACTCTTAACATGACATACATATAACAGATTAACTGCAGGAAAAAAAAAATTGTCACTCAAGAATTATATTTTAAAGCCCTGCATTTCTTTGGATGGTTTTGCACTTTTAGGGTACAATGCACTAACAGTACAACATACAGAAACCCAGAAAGCATCAACAGAATCTATTTGCAATTAGCACATTATTATGGAATTTTTTAATGCAAGTTTATTTGGAATACAGATGGCTCATATAGATTTACTTCTAAAACCCCTATTAGAATATTGAAACTAAGATCTCATGTACTGAATCTTAACATGGCTTAAGTTTTAATTTCTGTAAAACAATTCAAAATCTTTTACCCTGTCCAATGTCCATTGCCAAACTGCTGATTGGGCAATAGGTATTTTGTCAATCATTTCTAAGTAATTGGACTGGAAATGGGCATTGTTTATTTATTTGTAGCAAAATTTCATTTTTAGTCTAATATTGTAAACTTGAAAGAAAGCTGTCATTACTTTGTATACTGCACCAAATCCACCCTCCCCAAGTTTGTTTGTAGCATCGAAGTTTCTTGTGGCAGCCTTGATCTGTCTCAAAGTAAATAATCCTGTTTGCAGATCAATGTCTCTGAGCTCTGCTAAGATGCCAAAAATGAAATTATTAGAAACAGAATGAGAAAAGTTAAGAATGATGTTGCCATATCATTTCTTGAGTTTTAAATAAACAAAAAGAAAAAAAAAAAAGTGTTCAAAAGAGCCATCTTGAATGTCTTAAAAAAGAAAGACAAGGATTCAATATATATAGAGAGAGAAAGAGTAGAAAAAGAAGAGATAGATCCACTGATAAGGATGGAAATTAGAGATGAGGATTAAGGAATATAACCAACACAATTCACTTCATACCTTCCCATTAAAAATTACCGTCTATTTATACTAGTCTAGCAAAATAACCAATTACAATAATTCAACAAGATAAATATAATGCCCATTAACTTACTGACCCACTACAATATAACTTGCTAGCTAACAACTTAAACAACAAGACCAAGCCCCACGTTGCCACTTCCAACTACCAGCATACATGGACATATTAATAACAAAAAGGTTTCACCCTAATACTAATGTTTATAAAATAAACAAACCTCAGTGTCTTTATATTCAGAAGAAGATAAGAGTTTAATATTTTGGTTCTTATGCATATGCATATGCATGCATGTAACTTCAAAAGATGCACTTGTAGACAAACTAAGAGATTTTAGTTTATGTTTGACGAAGAATAAAAAAGCCTAGCACACATGCACACGCACACACAGAGAGGCCATTGTTTGAGGATGGAATGAATATAGGACTCGAATTATATCAGAGCATTTTAGAATATGAATATTCATGCCTTTATCTGAAGAGGCCTTGCTTCCTAACCAGCCCTTCCTCTTCATAATACTTAAAACTATCAGGAACAGAAATAGGGCAGCAGCCAATGTTCCCAGAAAGATTATGGTGTGTTTCTTTTTGCTGTCAGTTGAAGGAGGCCTGAAGTCTGCAAAAACGAGACATAAATTACTTACAAAGAACCAAACAGAAAAAAACAAGAAAAAAAAACAGAAAAAGAAAAAGAAGAAGTTAATAAAGTACAAATATATAACATATTTCTGTTGGGAGGGATAACTGACATACTCTTTCTATCTTCTTATATTTAACTGTAGGCCTGTTTCAAAGTTGTTATGAGAAAAATGGTTGCCTATAGTCTAAGAATCTACAATTATACTTACTGCCCTTTTTAACCTCTATAGATACTTATTTACTAGATTGTCAAAAACATTCATAACATTTGTTTTCCAATTCTTGCACTGTTTAAGGAGAAACACAGACTTCAATTTATTTAACTTACTAGGATCTACTGAAATAGCCGAAATTAGAGGACCGTAATATCCTCTATCTGGGATCCCTGTTGTCCCTTTTCCAGCCCAATAAAAATGGATCTTCAACGTATGATTTGTGACAACTGCAGTAAATGTCTTTACAATGGGCTTACCAGCACCACCAGCTTCATCTTCTATATTGAAATCTTTCAGAACCAACTTGTCCTGCATGCTAAAGAATATTAAGTAATTTACTACTTACTGATATACAATAGACATTCTACCATGTATATGGCATATTTTATTACCTGGATGTAGACATCGAAAATACGCTTCCCAAGGTCGTAAAATGATCTATCATTTATGAATATGATCTCTGCAAAGTGAAGCCTGACTGTGTAGTTACCATCCATTAGACAGAGCCCATAGTAAGTGAGAGAGAGGGGCGATACGCGTGCTGTTGTGTATAATTCAGAATTGAGTGCAGACACATTGGAAAGTACAGATTTGTTGGTTTCAATGTAGATATCTCCCTCAATATCATTGTCCAAAAAGTTCCCGGTGCTGCTGAATGCCCAGTTCTGGCTCAAGTAGAACATTGATGCGCCTCTTTGTTCTCTATCAGCTTCATACTTGTTGCCATTAAAACTTACTTCACTTCCACCACAATTAATGTACAAGGAGTATCTCTCTGTTGTAATTTCCAAATGTATAAAACAGGTTTAAGAAAAACAAGTCTTCTAATCATTTTACAGAAAAACATTGAAAAAAGTATACACACTGAGCCTAAATTAAGGTATTTGAATATACATCTAACTTGAGCAAAAGGAGTTTCAAGAAATGCCAGAGAATTTCACAGAAAATTGCTTCTTTCTAAAAACTATACCTTTCAGAGAATACATCCATTTCTTATTGAGACAATGGAGTCCAAATGTGACATATGATTCTAAGACTACAACTGAAGAGATCCTTAACTTATAAATAATGTCTGAAATGCTAATCTAGGTAAAAGTTGTTTCCAATGCGGTACCAAAGTTGATTCTTCTTTGAAGAAATTCTCCACCCTTTAAATGGTAGACTCCATATTTTACTTGTTTTGCGCTCGTAGAAAAGGAAGAATCATTAAACCATGAGACAAACTAGCATGCGTATATCTTTTGTAGGATCACCATAAAATATGTGTTTCTGTTAAACCTGGTTTGATTTATGTCATAAAAAAATAGTTATTAAAGGTTCACTGTCTTTCATTTCTCACTGTACTGAGACCATGCTTGGATGAACCAAATACAAGACATTTGTTTTAGTCACCACCACAGAACTAGAAAATCTTAAAAATATTTGTTATTATTATTTTTTCTGAACAAAAAACTTTGTAAACTACTAGGGGAATGAAGGTTATTTAATTATTTACTTAAATGAATCTTACAAGAAGGTAAATTATAAAAGCAAAAATAAATAGTAGAAACTAATCAGAAGTTGATATACTTACGTTGGTCATGTGAACCTGAACATGGGAAATTCTTTGTAAGGCACGGATGCATTCTTCTGCAATAATTAAACAAGAACAAGTGATGTTACATCTTGAATATGAACATGCCAAAAGATGGAAATAGTACTCCAGTAATAAATAACAAATAGTGATGGCTCAATTTGACATCAAAATATATGGAGACAAAGATCTTACAGTTTATCAGCCGATGAGGAGTAGCTTTCCACTAGATTTCTGGAAAAAAGGAGAAAATGCTTGTGCTTATAAGGCGATAAAATTCTGTGGGTAAAAAAAGAGATACAGCTAAGGTTATTACTCACACACTCCCACGAGGACATTCAGCAGGACTCGAGCTTTCCCAAGTGAAGTTGTTGTAAGAAAGATCCCTGCAAACCAATAATAAATGAATTGATACTAGTTTAACATATAGGAAAATAGCTTCTGCAAATTTTGTGTTTTTTCTTGCTTTATGTAATTAATTTATGTTGGTGGATTGGCAACATACATCATAGTTATACAATCAATGGTTTTGTTAATACTTCCAATTCTAGTAAATAAATTCTACAAATTTTGTGATTGCAATCGCATATATAGAATGAACAAGAAAAAAATTCATACCATCAAGAAGAGAAGAGAGAGTGAAAGATAGAGTCAAGAAAGTTTACATACACAATTTTGTTCCTTCCCAGCACCCATCCAGGTATAGTCCCAGTAAGTTTGTTCCCTGTCAAATATCTAAATGAAAAAGCATTATGTCTTAAAACATTGATAAGAATACACTGGTGACTAGTGAAATAAGATACTGTACCAAATGTTCTTACATGTAATCTACTTTTGCCAGTTGGCTGAAAGTTTCCGGAATTTCACCAGTCAGTTCATTATAGCTAAGGTCCCTAGAATTATAAGACAAAGGGTAAATTAGTTCCCATAATGTAAAAAGCAAAAGCAAAGGGAATTAATACCTATAATTTATAATAGCCATCTAAAAGTAGTGTTAAAAAAGTAAGCTAAGATGTATATTATAATTGTGATCTTTCTCACATGTATATTTGACTTTTGAAATGTCTAGAAAATTGAAGCAGGGGAATTGTTAACCACAATAATCATGCAAATGTGCATTTTTAACAATGAAAAAAAATGTTTAGGATGGTCATTTTAAAAGCTATTTCTTCGTTCCATTGTCCCAAAAACTGTAGGCTTAACATTCATATCTGTGGTGCTAAAAGCTCATCAAAGCGGTTTGTTTAAATACTTACAGATTCTTTAAGTTTCTCATTTCTGCAATATATGCTGGGATATCTCCATGAATTAAGCACCATCTGAGTATCCTGTATTGAAAAATGAAGCATATTTTTATTAGAAACAAGTTGATTGATTTGAGAACAAGATAAGAGAAAGAAAAGTTACTAAGGTTCCAACTCACAATGATTTCATTGATTGCATTTTACTCAATGGTGGGAAAGGAGATCCTTTGCCTTTTAAGTCAGTTATCCTCCTAGAATCATAGAAATGGAGAAAAAAAACTGTCATTTTATATACTCTTCTAGTTTGAAAGTTAAAAGAATAAATAAAATTTTAGAGTTGCATACAGATCAGCTAATTTCGTTAAGGCAGAAATGCTAGAAGGTATTGGCCCCTCTAAAGAGCAACCCTCCACATGCCTGCAACAGAGAGTGAAACTTTTCAAGATCAGCTACTGTGATCATAACTATGAATGCAATAATAACGCAATAAGGGAGGAGAGCTTACAGTTTTTCCATCAGTGTCCAATTCCCAATAAAATCAGGTATCCTTCCAGAGAAATTATTGTCATTTATCCTCCTAATAATTGAAAAGAAAATGGATGAGATTTATGCACTAAAATCACGTAGACTATCCGTTTGTCGCATCAGACTAGATTGACCGGGCTATTTCAAAATAAATCCAATTAAATTAGATTATACATAAAATAATCCAGTCCAATCTAGTCTAGCCTTGTTCAACAAACGGGTTAGAGTACCAAAATGTATATATATATATATAAATTTTTGTATGTGTTTATCTATGCATACAAACAGTGATGAATGTGTATATGTGAGGGGGCACTCGGTGAGAGGGGAGTGTTGGAAAGCAGATCCTCAGGATCTGATTCTATATACAACTCTCCAGATTCGTTGAATCTAGTGTAGTCAAAGTTCATGCATATTTTTGGTAGTAGTAAATTATGGAGTAATTATAGGATAGTATAGCTGTATTAGACTTTTATTCTTTCCTTTAGTAGCTGCATAGAATTTGTATTAATACACTGTAATATTCTCTGAATTAATCAAGTAAGAAATTATTTCTTCTTTACTTCCTTTCACTCACAAGGAGCAAACTGAAAACAAGTACGAGAAATCAATCCTGTTCTTCAGTTGCGTTTCTTTGTATCTTTTAGTGCATGTATTATATCATATAGAGAAGATTTTGAGTAAAAGGATTGCTTGTATAATGTTTATGCACTACTCTTTGGCATCCTAAAGTGCCAGATGGAGCTGACTCCTTATCTTACTTATATGATGCAGGTATGCAGCAGTCTACTAATCCATTCTGAGGTTCACTATTATGTTAAGAAAATACCATGGAAGGACTTCAATTTTATTTCTCATATTTTGGTTTAAATAAAAAGAAAGAAAAAGAACTATGTGCTAGGGAAAGTGAGTGCAAACTTACATATCAACTAAGTTAGTCAACTTGGCCAGTGCTACTGGCAATTCTCCTGTGAAAGCATTTGAAGCTATAACACTGAAAAAAGTTAACGATAACGTTAACAATAAAAGATAAAAAGATGGTGTCATTTTAATGGTCAGTATTGAAGTAGAAAAGGAAGTTCATTACAGTTTCTGTAAATTGGTCAGCTTCCCGATTTCTGGTGGAATTGGTCCTGAAAATAAGTTTCCTTCGATGCTCCTGCCATTCACATGTACTATTAGTATGGCAGTTTTACTTAAAAGCAAGGAATCTAAAGTATTTTAAGATTTTTATAGCTGACAAAATTAAACCAAGCTGCCAATCTGCTTAAAAAAAAAAAACAAAAGAAGACAAGAAGTTGACCAAGCTCTTTATCTCAACTATATTAAACTATAAGTGGGCCAGGCTTGTTTCTAGAATCCATAAGCCGAATAAGCACATATATTTTCAGTGATACTTTTATTTTACCACTTTCTCTTGAACTAAAACGATTTTAGTAGACTGATCTCGTGTTGATTTTCAAATTGGTAATAAACAAGTCAAAAAGGAGACCGATCAAAACGATTAGTCATCAGTTATAGGTTTACAAGTCCAAACAGACCAGCAATCTTTTATCAGCTATCTATGAAGTTGTTGATACCGGAAATAAGGAGAGCATTTAACATACAGGTTTGTGAGGGTGTTAATATTGGTAAGAACTTTTGGAAATGGACCTGACAATCTGTTCCCCATTAAAGAGCTGCATATTTGATGAAAAAGGAAGCATTTTAATGCTACAAGGTCATTGAAAATGTATAAAAAATGTAATAAAGTAGAAGTAAACAGAGGTACTTACAGCTCAGACAAGAAGCGCATTTTAGCCCATTCATGAGGTATTGTACCATTGAGATAGTTTCGACTGAGATCCCTTTACAAAAGAAAGAGGGTGCAAGGTTAGTGATGTACAAAATGAATGAAAATCAAGATGATTTCATAAATACAGAAGAGTTCTGGTTTTTCTTACAAAATTTTGAGGAAGTGAAGCTTAGAGAACTCAGGTGGGACATTTCCTGATAGGTTCTGGGCCTTTAAAGCTCTGCAGTTAATATATCTCTCAAATTAAAGACCTTCCTAAAAATGGATAATTAATGCATGAACAATGCAAGTCTTGCGGTGTCCCTCAATTATAACTTAATTTTATTTTCCTGGTTAAGCAGAGCTGAAACATGGTTACAGCTAAATAATCGAAATGGTTTAAAGATAGCAAAACTTGAATTTGAGAAATCTATTTTGCATATGCAAATATAAAATTTCACAACCACCTAAAGAATCTAAAGCAGTTGGAGGCTTCCTATCTTCGTATGATTTATGAACTTTGACGACTCACTTTTTTCAATAAAACAGTCATCCACTACATAATGTATAAGAAAAATATCACATTTGCAATTTTTTTTTGCTGCATACAACCCCAGAAAATTGTTTTTATACTTTTAAATCAAAAAAGTTGTCCAACTGTTGAATAGCCTTTTGGTTCTAGAGACAAAAAACAATTTTTATTTTATTTTATTTTTTATTTTGGTACATGATCAATCAAGAGCTTAATTTTTCCTAGTTGTACAGTATTAAATATTATATGCATGTGGACTATGTTTGTTTAAATGGTATTGCATTTATTTATTTCCACTATTTCACCAGAAATCTAATAACTCTTTCTTAAAACTAATAAATTGCAGCACAATTACAGTAACTATGGAGCACCAATAATTCTTCGACAAGTTATGAGTTCCACTAGCTGACTCAATATGTTTCTCCTTTCCAAAGAAAATAAGGTCCATTATCAAAATGAAAGTCCTAATTTTCAGCTGCATTACTAAATTAAATTTTATAATTTCATCAGCTCACTCATTTATTGCTCACACTTCTGTCAGATTCGGCTATCAACTAGGACTAGGGAGTTGAATAGTCTTGGTCAATGGCTCAATGTGAACAAAAAACAATAATTGTTACAGTGAAGCTTGGGCCCACATACAATTTCTTTTTCCCTTAATAATTATTAAATAATGCAGAAATGTCATTTTAAGACCAGCACCTAATTAAGAGAGAAAAATTCCTTTAACAAAAAGGGTAAAAAATAAGACAAAAGGAATCAAATTGAAGACGAATTTATTTTTCATCCTCCAAGGCTTAATGACTAGTAACCCATTTATCGGTAACTCTTATCACCATAGGAATTCAGCAAGAAGTATATACAATTCAAAGAATCTTAAGCTGACCCACAAATTTAAATAGTCTTAAAAACAACTCACATGCCTAGCAGTAGATGTCAGTCACAATCATACTCAAACCCTCTCCTAAAGTAATTAACACTTTTACTTATTTATTTATTTATTGTGTCTAATTAAAAAAAAATCCAAAAAATTTCATAATCAGTGCAATATAGAGGAAAAAATGTTTAAAAAAAAAATCTGAGAAAGCTGGATAGTAGAAATTGAGGGTGTTTGAGTACATGCTTACGACATGGCAAGAGGAATTGTGGTTGAAGCTACAATTACAGATCACTGAGTTCTCAAACCCTTTCAGTCCATATTCTCCTGCCCAGATTCCTTCTCCACTGCATGGATCTTTCCCAAAATCCCAATTTTTCTTTCCCAGTTTCCTCCCTATTTCTCTCAAAGCCTTGACTGTTTTCCACACAAGCAAATATAAGAATCAAGGGAATTAGTTACCCTGTTTGTTTACTGAGAAAATAAAAAAGGGAAGAAAAATAATCTCTTTCTTGGTTTGGAAACTCTGGGGGAAAAACAATTAATGATTAGATATAAGGATTTCAATGAATATATATATATATATATTTATAGAGCTAGCTTAATTTCGCAAAACCCATAATGGAACAATTCAATACTTTTAGATACTAGCTGAAAATAAAGATGAGTAAAGAAATGACGAATTGATAACTTTTTCTGCTTAATTACTTTCTTAGAGAACAAAAAGAATGCAAAAAAGTTGTTAATTATGTACCTTCTTCACTGTGAAGCTTAGCTGTGGCTGCTAGTCCAAAGCTTGCAAAGCAAAGTAATGCAATGGAACAGAGAAGATGTGCTAGAAGCAGCTTTGTAAGTACACAATCATGAACACCCATTTGGTTTTTATTCTATTTTATATTTTTAAGTTTATAAAACTCAAAAGATCAAGTATCTGAGTCTCATATTCTCAGTTTTTGGAGGTAGAGAAAGAGAGAAGATAAGAGAGTAATATAGAAAGTGGGAGAGCGGAGACAAGTGTGAGAGTTTGGACTGTTTTATATGATTTTTTTCTTTTTTAATCACCAACTTACTTCTTTTTCAAAGGTGCATTATATATTTGTATTCCTAAAGCATGTGAAAAGTAAGGCAATTTTAACCAAAAAAAAGTGAGAAGTAAGGCAATAAAAATACTATATTTTTGTCACCATTAACCTGATGGCAGGTTCAAGTTAAAATTGTTCACTACAAAAAATTATTCTTTTTATCTCATTACTCATATAACATCGTTACATGAGTAATTTATATCTAAAAACTATAATTCAATTTATATACTTTTGATGATTTGTTTTCAATATCAAAATTTAATAATATATTAGTGGTTTAAAATGATTTTAATAAAATACTAAATTTTATTTAAACAAAGTATACATCATATGTATCTGAAAAAAAAAAAACTATTAATATTTTTTTTTAGTTTTTAAAACCATATAAAAAGCAAACTATAATAGTAAAACCATCGTGTGATCTTATGCAAATATGTGTATAATATAATATCTTTTGTTAAATTTCTCAAGAGTAAAAAAAATTTATTTTTATTTATCAAAAATTAGGCACACAATAATCTTCAACAAATGAAATTTAAAGACAGTGTTTACGCGTCATTGGATCCATGGATATGGTTGGTATGCTGAGTATTTAATTAAAGGACTTCAAGATCTATTTCTCTCCATATGGAAGAAAACAAATAAGGATGTGATTGAAAGTTGCTTCTGTTGAGTGTGAATGGACCACTATGACTTTCTGCAGTCAAAGTCTCCATTACAGCGAGCTAATTGAAGATATTTTTTATTTTATTTTTTTTGTAACTATAATTTATTGTTATTTCACTGAAACTTTGTAAAAATATTTTTGTAAAAAATTATTATTTTTTTCACTGAAGCAATCTTGGCGAAGGCCCACAAGCTTGTTTTAGCCACCAAAAAAAAAGAAGCAAAAAAAAAGGCAGCCCCACAAGCCTAATAATTCATGCAAGTAGCAACTGCTCCTAGTTAAACTCATACGCGTTTTAATGCAGTGCATGAACATGAAGCATCTTCGAAGTTAGAAGTGAAAAAAAAAAGTCAAATTTTAACTATTATTATTATTATTATTTTTTTGTCTAAAACAATATTCTTTCAGCTATTATATTATATGTATATTAAATGCTTTTTGCATGCAGAGTCAAAAATTGGAGATCTCAACGTATATCCTTTTAAAGTGTCTATTTAATTAATAATATTAGTATACGGAACCCGCATTGTATATATATAGAGAGAGAAAAAAAAATAATATAAAATTTATTTGGTGCAAATACTATGAAGCCTCGTATATGAGGTTTTTTTTTTTTTTTAAATTAAACATTTTCAAATATTTTATATATATATATATCCATATGCTATTAATTAAAATAGACAAAATAAAAAGTCTCACTAATTTAAATAGATAAAAAATAAGTCTCATTGGTTAAAATAGACAAACTAAAAAGTTTCACTAATTAATATCTTCAGCACAAATTTGAAATATGTTCATGCACTTCTTCATATGCACGAAGTTATTACAGTGAATCGTCACTAGGTTCAGGATCTATATCACAAACATAAACTCATCATAATACCATAAATAAAAAACTAAAATAACTTAAAATGCTTGGTACTTATGAAATTTCACATTTCCTGCAAAATTTATTTATATCATCGACTACAATAGTCTTTTAGTTTGTCCACATAAATTTGATCCTACAAATCAATTCCAATGATATACTGTTAGAATTATAAAAACTAATAGCAATAACCATATGCTGAAAGATTAATTTGAAATTAAGTTCTAAAATTGTACCAGCTTGAGAAACTAATTCGTTATCTTCACTTGATGAATACTCATTAACGTCTTGATCATATATTGTGGATCTAGATGATAAAATGTATGAATAAAAATGTCATAATCAGAATTTAAATGTTTCAATTTGAACTTAAATGGAAACGAAAAATAATTATAAATTTACCTTTCCTGCAACCTAGAGCAATTTTTTTTGTCATGCTATTGCCCACGAAGTCCACATACTAGACAAAGTCTTGATTTCGAAATTGATAATTCTTTCGAAGATTTCAATCTTCTCCCACAACCTTTTGATATCACAAGAAATGGATTATTAATACTTTGAACATCTTTTGTTCTTCTGCTACTTGATTCAAGCATTCCAATTGTAATACAATTAATATCCTTAATTTTAATACGTAACAATTCAAATTCATTCAAAATGAATTTAGTACCCTCGGTAGTGAGAGATGCATCATCAATTAAAGTAGAACCAAATCAAAATAAACTTGCATGCCTCGTCACCAATGACATATCACCATCATCGTTCATTACTTGATCATCGTTATCCTACATCTCACAAACCTTTGCAGCTTTTGTCCACTGATGCAGTATGTATTTGCTTGGTAAAAACATTATTTGTTTGACACAAAAAAAATGCCAACAAATGTCTGCATGGGATTCTTTTGAAGTTGAATAACTTACAACTGCATGACAAATAGTCTGTATACTTATTATATGTATTATGTCTACTTTTGGATGAACTACTTCCAGTTTTCTTTTGCACGGTATGGACATCACACACATCATCCTCAAATGTACTACTTAAGAAATATGCAACACTTTCAAACATCTCATTTTGAAACATTAAAAAATTTATCTTTGCGTAAATTTTGACCATTTGCGTCTCCATTGGGCACATGGATTTCAACTTTGGTTGCTCATTTACATCAATATGATTTGCAACTAACTCATCATGTCTTTGATGATTAATTGCTCTATTAAAATGTATACTAAAGTCCATTAATGAGTTTTTGTTTGAGATGTACCTTTTAAAAAATGCATGTGAATTTTCTGCTCTTTGACTGCTCAAGATCCCTACACTAAATATATGATTAAAGTATGCAAGAATCCACTTGCTACGGATTTTATATATTTGATGCAACCATAGATTGTCTTCTAGGCCTAGTTCTTGTATCAATTCTATCCAACAACATTCAAACTCTTCAACAGTCTCAGAGTTGAAAATGACATTTTTAAACAACATATAGTTGTCCCGATAAATTATGGCATCTAATTTTTCAGAAAATTTCATTAAAATGTGCCACGTGCAGAATCGATGATAAGTTGATGGGAAAACTTAAGCAATAGCCTTAGTCATTCTAGGATCTTGATCAGTAATAATAACTTGAGGTGCACCCCTAAGCATAGCATCTAAAAATTGATTGAATAGCTAAACGAAAAATTCACTTTTCTCACCATTCAACAAAGCACATCCGAAAATGATAGTTTGACCATGATTGTTCACTCCTACTAAAGGGGCAAATATCATATCATATTTGTTAGTGTTATAAGTTGTGTCAAATACGAGTACATCACCAAAAAAATGATATGATTTCCTTGAAATCATATCTGCCCAAAAGCATCTGACAAGCCAATTTTCATCATCTAGTTCATTACTGAAGTAAAATGCTGGATTTTTTTCTCTCTAAAAAAAAAATCTATTAACTATTCTGCATCAATCTCTTTTTTCTCATCTCTCACTCACTGTACATGGTTTTTAAAATTTTTCTTAGTACATCCGAGATTTTGAGGATTACCAGATTCTATTTCTATCACTCTACTTTGTTGACAAGTTGTGATATTTGCTTCTGCTAACTGTTGGCTCAAAACTCTTTTTGCTACCGACACATTCCGATGTGACCTTAACAAATTCACCTTGGAGTTGCAAGAGATTGATTATGCCATTCCACAAAAATACTAACAACCCATTTCGTTCTAGTCTGTCGCTTAACCACTGCCATCTTAGCTTTGCAGCCAACTTGAATAGTTCCTCGATTCTTTTCATCTGATCTTTCGTTTGTATATTTTTCCATCTTCTCATAATAGTCATTTCTCTGCATTTCCTTAAAGCAAATAAATTGTTACCACACTAGCTCACATTTTTTTCTTTTGCTATTGTTAACTCTTGCACTAAATCCACACTGTCTTGCATATGCATTATAAAAATCGAAAGCCTCTTCTACTGTTGAAAATTCCTAATTAACTTTTGGTTTGATCTCATCTACAACTTGTGGAGTATAACACTATGTTTTGCTATCATCTGACATGTTGTTGCAACAATAAGCTAAATTTTCTGAAAATCATAGAATGAGTATAAATTAATCCCTAAACAAATACCAAAACAAAAAAATATATGCAGAGCATTATTATTGACTTTCACCGGTAATAGTTAGTTGCAAAGTCTACATTTATGCATTAAGTGTTTTGTAAAGTCTACATTTAAAACTAATATAACAACATAAAACAGGACAATGAATTCTACTGATATAACTCAATCAACCATTGAACATGGAAATTTAATTAATTTCCTCAAAAATTACAATTAAATGAAAAGCATCCAGTATTTTTACCATTCATGCCCGGTTCCAATATCATCAACATAGCATCATTTACAATTTTTCCATTTAAACCATACAATTTACAATTCTGCAAAAATTCATAAATTCCAAACCCTGTCTCACTAATTTACAATTTTATCTATTACAATTTACAATTTACTTATGTATCTGCAATTTACAATTTATAGTACCTTGTAAATTTTTAATAGAATTGAAACTGAAAAATACCACGGTGAAGGACTGGTGCGTGGTGAGGCTGGGCTGTCACGGTGAGGGATCGAGCCTCAATCGGCTAGGCTGGGTTATCATTGTTGGGGAGGGAGGAGAGTCCCCGAGCCT
>QANX01003209.1:0-13028 GCA_003254975.1 Ochetophila trinervis
ACTGTAGAAATTTCCAAAATAAAGAGTTGAATTCAAAATTGTTGTTTTATGATATTTTAACTTTACTCCTCAGTTGTTGAGGGAATCAAGAGATTCAAACTTTTTTTTTAATTTAATTTTATTTTTTAGATACTGGAGGTGGGGAAGAGATTCAGACCGACAATTTTTGTTTATATATTAACTGTTAGACATTTACTTGGTTTTGCCACTAAAATGTTTCATGGAACAATAAATACTTTCTTCTTCTTTTTTGGTGCAATAGAGACAATAAATACATATAAGGTATGTTTCTCATCAATAGAATGTATTATTGTTATACTTTAGTTATCAAATAAAAAATTTTACCAAAAAAAAATAGTTATCAAATAAGAAGAAAGTTATTAAGCAAGTAGTAAAGGCGTGAAACCAGTTTTCTTGTCTTCTAAAATATACATGGAAAGGAAGCCAACATTCATCAGGCCTTCCGGAAAGAAACAGAACAATTATGTGTCTAAACAAGTTGGGATATTTGTTCTCTTAAAAAATAAAAATAAAAAGTTATTTATTATTTAGTTTTCTTTGATATTCGTTTAAAAATAAATAAATACAGTTCCTTAATTATTACATGCCCGCAGTTGACCTTAGTTTGACAAGGGGTGGGTGGTGGAGTAGGGTGACCCAATTACCAAGAATTGTTTTTTTTTTGGTAAAAGTAGATTGCCATATATAACAGCACAAAAAAACCACCCTGATAATTACACCAAAAGGTTTTCTCCAATCTGTCTACAGCCAAGATATCAGACAAGGAAAAGGGAAGAGTTTCTACCAAACAGAAATTAAAACAAAAATCAACATTATTCAAAAGACAAGATTTGGCCACCCAATCTGCTGCTTTGTTAGAAGTCCTTCGTTCCAGCTGAATTTCCAACTAAAATTTTCCCATCTATTTTTTATTTGAATCACACCCATCCTAGTATCCCATATGACAGGATCACAAAGAGAGATGATCTCATTAATAACATTGGCTGCATCCGAAGACAACTCAACATACAACCACCCCTCAGTCTCGGCAATTTCTAAGGCCCACAAAAGCGCTTAAGTCTCAGCTGCAATAGCAGAGACGCTAGCAATAACCTTAGACTTTGCCATTTGAGAAGGCAGCATCAGAGTTTGCTTTCAGCCACCCTGTAGTTGGAGGAGACCACACTTCATTGGGCTTCCTTTGCAAATCATCCGAGGATCTTTCAGAATGAAGGAAGTCCTCCACAGCTTGATTGAGCAAATTTATCTTCCTTGAGAACACCAGCCCTCTTGTGTAGATGTCATTGTTCCTGAACTGCCACACATAGTAAAGGAAAGAGCTTATAAAAACCGAAGCCAACTTTTGATCCATGCCTCCTATCCTCCAATCTGGGTTGATACAAGCTTCCATAATTTCTGAAACCGAGTTTACCCTCCATTCCTCCAGCCTAAAACCCCACTTGCAAGCAAAAGCAAGAAGACTAGAACCCGGACACTCTTTAAACAAGTGAAACAGAGACTCCTGATCTGCACCACAAACACCACAACAAGTATCTCCGAAACCCAACCGACTACCAACCACATCTCTTGTCGGCAGAACCCCTGCTAACGCTCTCCACATGAACATTTTTAGCCGGGGGTGGAGTTTAGCTTTCCACAGCTTCTCCCAAATTCCATCAACCATGTCCCGAGAGTTTATGGTATTTAACTTGAGGCAGCTCCTTACCAAAAAGCCCTATGCTTTATTCCCATTCCAAATCAATTTATCCCTACAATCAATAGTTGGCCACTTTAAATTCATAATACATTGTGCCTCTTCATCAGCAAACACTTCCTTCACCAAATCCACATTCCATTCGAGCCCATGCAAATATTTGAAGTCTGCAACCTTGCTGCCTACCCCAAGAACCATTCCCTCTTTAACTTTAGGGACTCTGTTGCCCCGTCCTGGTAGCCAAGGGTCAGAGCCGGTATTAATGTTACTCCCATCCCTCAGCTGGTAGCAAGCTCCTTTGAGAATCCAACCTCTAGCACTTATAATTCCTTTCCATACACCAGAACCCTCTAGTTTCAGCTCATGGTGAAAAAAAGAATGGCCATTGAGATACTTTGCCCTCAAGATGTTAGACCACAGAGAGTCTTCTTCCGAAGCCATTTTCCAAACCAATTTGGCCAATAAGGCCAGATTTATATCAGCAAATCTCCTGAGACCAAATCCTCCATGATCTTTGGGTTTACAAATGTCATCCCATGACTTAAGTGCCATGTATCTATCTTTTTTGGTATTTGTAGACCACCAAAATTGTTTCACCAGTTTGTCCATATCTTTGCAAAGATTAAAGGGCAGCTTGAAGGTTGCCATTGCATATGTTGGAATAGCCTGGATCACTAATTTAATGAGAACAACTTTCCTAGCTTTAGAGAGCACATTTTTATTCCATCCTTCAAGTCTTTTAGTCACTCTTTCTTTCAATCTCCCAAATTCTCTAGTTCTGTTCCTTCCCAAGATGAGAGCATTTCCCAAATAAATAGAAGTTGTACACATATCACGGAAGCCTGTAGCCTCTATCACCTATTTTCTAACTCTCCACATGGTATTCTTTGAGAAATAAATGCTGGATTTATCCAAATTTGCCTCCTGGCTTGACCAATGACAGTATATATCAAAACAGTTCCTAAAAGCCTCAGCTTCACAGCTGTCTACCCGAGCCATCACCAAAAGGTCGTCTGCATACATTAGATGGCTTATTTGGGGATCATTCCTGTCAACTTTAATACCATGAAGGTGACCTTCCATTTCTTCCTGCCTCAGAAGTCTAGAGAGAACCTCTGACCCGATAATGAACAAAAGATGAGAGAAAGGATCCCCCTGTCTAAGCCATCGCCTAGAAGGAGGTTGAAAGAGACCGTGTGCAAACAACTTTAGATCAATTGCTGGAAGTGATCTCCTACTCCCCACTCATTCAGAACCCGGATAATAAACAACCATTCCATACTGTCTTACACTTTCTTCATATCAATCTTTATAATCATCAAGCCTCATTTCCCTCTATGTTTCTTGACCTTATGCACGATTTCCTGCGCAATTACTATGTTTTTCGCTATCCATCTCTCCCTCACAAACGCTCCCTGATTTGGGGAAATAAGATTCCCTACAGCTGAACTTAACCGATTTGCCAGAATTTTAGCAACAACTTTATATGCAAAGTTGCATAAGCTAATTGGACAGTACTGGTTAAAATTAGAAGATGTATAAACAACCATTCCATACTGTCTTACACTTTCTTCATATCAATCTTTATAATCATCAAGCCTCATTTCCCTCTATGTTTCTTGACCTTATGCACGATTTCCTGCGCAATTACTATGTTTTTCGCTATCCATCTCTCCCTCACAAACGCTCCCTGATTTGGGGAAATAAGATTCCCTACAGCTGAACTTAACCGATTTGCCAGAATTTTAGCAACAACTTTATATGCAAAGTTGCATAAGCTAATTGGACAGTACTGGTTAAAATTAGAAGATGTATCTGTCTTTGGAATTAACACAATGAACGTCCTGTACTTTTCTCTAGGATTCTTCCACACCTAAAGCATTCCTACACATAATTACAAAGTTTATCCTTAATAATAGTCCAAAATCTCATATAGAAAATCCCTAGAAACCCATCTGGTCACGGGCTCTTCAAAGGGTGAAGATTCCACACACAATCCTTTATTTCTTCCTCCCTAAGCAAAGCTGACAGTAAAGCTCTATCCTCATCAAAGATTTTTCCGGGAGCAGATTCCCCAAATCAGGTCCATGACTGGGATTAGAAGAGTTAAAAAATGACTCAATTTTTTTTTTTAAAATAAGCCGCAATTTCTGAATCCCCTTGAATCCACCTTTCGTCATCTTTGATACAATTGATTATGTTTCTTTGCCTACGTATTACAGTACTCAAATGAAAAAAAAATTGAATTTTGATCTCTCGCTTTCAGCCAAAGCTCCCGAGACTTTTGCCTATTAATGGACTCCAATCTGTTTCTGTGCTTCCTTAGATCTTCCATCACTTGCATCTGTCGGCCTCTATCTTTATCCTTCGATTGAAGGTGATCTAATTCATTCTCTAGACTCTTGATAATAGAATAAGCGAAACCAAACACTTCCTTATTCCATTTATGTAGAGCACCAGAAGTATTCCTAAGGCTTCTATACAATCTGTGACCATGCATCTCTCATAGAAAATCTGAATCCCAAGCATCCTTTACTATCTGGAAACACGAAGGATCAGAAGTCCATGCTTCCATAAATCTGAAAGGCCTCTTCCTCCGGACCTCAATCTTTTCTGTAACCATTAAGATAGGGCAATGATCTGACTCCTCCTTTCTAAGATGAGAAACTATAGACTCAGGGTGTTGATCCATCCACATGGAATTTGCCACAACTCTATCCAACCACTCCTTGATGAGGGCAGCCCCAAATTGATTATTTTCCCAAGTAAACCGGCTTCCAGAAAAACCTAAATCAATGCCACTAAGGATTTCTATAAATTCTTTCAGAAACAGCCTTTTCCTCTAGATTTCTCTACCTCCCGATTTTTCCATTTATGAAACAATCTCATTAAGATCTCCTATCAACATCTAAAAGCCCTCCAAAAATCCTACAATTTCTCGGAGCTGGCCCCAAAATTTTTCTTTCTTTGCTAAATACGAAGTGCTATAGCAGTTCACCATATTACCCAAATTCATCCCCCGATGATCCTTTACCGAGCTGACAACAATTCTATCAGAGTTCCACATAACATCAAAGTTAATCTCATTGTTCCATAATATTGCTAATCCTCCTGCCCGACCCACAAGATCGACCACAAACAAATTGTTTAAACCTATTTTGTCACCAATTTTTTCCACCCACCTTCTACTGCACTTTGTCTCCATAAAAAATAAACAATTAGGATCATGAGCATTTACTAACCTTACCAGAGCCATGACTGTGTCTGAATTCCCGAGACCTCTGCAGTTCCCAAAGAGAAATCTCAGGTCTGCATGGCGGGCATGAACTAGCCCACCTCCCTAACCTATTGAAAATCCAAGTGTCTTCGTGAAGATGGCTCCCCGGTGGTATGGCATGTTCCCTGATTCGCTGTACTATTGTTATCTCCTCTCGGCAAACTCCTTCTGCTAGACATTATTGCTACTTTCTGTTTCGAATCCAGCTCTAGGCATGATGACCTCTGATACCACGGTTTGAGAGAAAGATTCACTCTGGGTTTCTACATCTTTTATTAAGTTTATGTCCAGCCCCGGCCCAATTGGCCTTTTTTCTTTTCCTCCTCCCACTACTAATCTTTTGGGCTCCGGATCCAGTTCTACATAGGCAGTTCTTTTTATGGAAGGGCCAACTAAGTCAGCTTCCTGTAGACCTTTGCGGGCCTTTAAAAACTTCCTTCTGCATAGCCCAAGATAAAAGAATATCTCAGGGTCCAAGCTGTCAAAAGAACTTCTTTCCTTATTCGTCCTTGAGCCTATTTTCATAATCCAAGGTCCAGCCCACCAGCCGGTTAATATCAAATTCGGATTTCCTGAGCTTTTCCATCAGCGCAGCATTCAGGGGCTTAGTACAGTCTGATTTTTGCAGTTTTAGTGAGAGGTCTAGCGCACGTAGCTAGGGACACATCCTTTTTGCGTTTTCAATCTCTGCTTCCACCGCTCTGCTTCTGACAATGCTGCGACCTCCTTGTCCTTCTCCACCCACTATCTGCTTTCACCTCGAGTTTTGATCCAATTTCCCAATGAGCTCTCCTCATTTTACTCCGGGCAATCTCCAATCCTCCTCCCCCGAGACATTAATGAAAAGAAGACTTCCATTGTTATCAGATCGGATCCAAGGTCCGAAAAGCTTTGCTGTGATCCCATGTGAAGTGGTTACAACCACTGAAGTTTCTGTTCGGCACCTGCCAGAGACATGGTCTAATCTCCCACACCTAAAACAGAAATCAGATAGTCTTTCAAACTTGAATTGCACCCATATATCATTCCTGTTGTTCCTCTCTAGAAAAAAACCTGCCGGAAGAGGTTTCTCCACTTCTATCTCCATTCTAAACCGTAAAAATTGTCTAGCCACCACACATCGTGGATTAATGGAACTTGGATGAATGTACCCAACCTTACCACCGATCATCCGAGCCGTCCCTTCGTGGAGATACATCGGAGGTAAACCATGAATCTGAATATAGAAGGTTGATGTGTCAAACTTTATCTCATTTAAGGCCAGCTCCCTTGGCCATTCTTTCATAATCAGGTTTGCCCCATTTAAACACCAAAGCCTGTTCCTAGACACTGAATCCATGTCTTCTTTTATCCCAAAACTGAATTTAAATATATTCTCTTCCAGTCGTTCAATCAGCACTCTGGTTTTTGTTATCCATGTTTTGGCTATAATCTCACTTATTGTAAACCTTCTGAAACTTCTGGTCCACAAGATTTTTCCCAACAGAATTTGTTTTGCTGTAAACTCCTGACTATCATTTTCTGGTTGTAGGCTAAGAGTTTTTAGGGAATCCTACAGCTATGTCACAAAACTTTGCATAGAATCCATATTGCTGAACGAGAATACTGGTTGAGGATGGCAGATCAAACTGAGGAGTCGATCACCATAGAAATTTTAGTAGGCGTTTTTCAATCCCCACGTCCTTTGACTTTGCATAAGTGGGGATTTTAAGTACACAGGGTTTTGATAAACAACAAAAAAAAAAGAAAAAGTATTAGCTTTTCTCCTAGTGGACCTGTTATTACCAAGAATTGTTAGGTTCAAGCCACAAGTTCAGCCCAAATTTTCATTTCTAAATATTTCCTACGAGTTGGGACTGGAAAATGGTCTTTCTATACTTCTTTATTATTACCAAAAAAATAATTTACCTCTTTACCTATATTAAATATGTGCATGTATTTAATAATTTCTACTTTAATAATTTAATCAGTTCTGTATTAAAAGCAAATAGGTGATAGACACTGGATATTGATCAGTGAGAGTGGTATTTTTTTTTTATTACAAATTGAAAGTGGAAAGTTTTTGTACTATATATTTGAAAGTGTAATTTGAACTGTTTTACTGCTGGACTAAATTTATGAATATAGTGAATATGATATTTTGCACGAATAATAATTTCACGCTGTAGCAAATTTCACTAAAAATAAAACTGTATCAATTCGTAGATGCAGAAAGAAAACATGTTTTTCATTTTTCTATATAAAAATAAAATTAATAAAATTGTAACTTTTCCTCCAGAATCTAAAGAAACTTTTGTTTTCCTGAGAAATGAAACTTTGTGGCATACATAGCACTTTCTATGTGATAAGGATCTTCTGCGCTTTTTTTTTTTTTTTTTCATTCATCTCAGATTAGTGATAAAAATTTACTTTATTTATTTTTGTTTCCTTAGTTTTTTTTTTTTTAATCTTTGCTATTTTGTTTGTTTTGATGAGTCGAAATTCTATCACTAAGAATATGTGAATCCGTAAGATTGATTCCTTGCGTTTAGTGTTTGCAACTTTGCATTGTCATGTCCATGTACATTGATTACATTCTTTAAATTTTGAAGATTAAGGTAGATTTTATTGGATTTATAAATTCGTATATATTGGTAATTATTAGAGATAAAATATAAAAAAGATGATAATTCATATCCAATCAGTTTACGCTTTTGGGATCAATGAAATTCAACATGATATCAGAGCCAAAAAAATTTAGCATTCATAAGATTAAAACTCAATAGTTCAATATAAAAGAGATAGATATAAAATATAAAAAAGATGATTATTCACATTCTATCAGCTTAAGCTTTTGGAATCAACGATAAAACAATGTTAAAGACAAAATATAAAACTTTTAGTAAACACTTTCTAAAAGATTTAAGTTTATAAAGTAAACCAAAGAATAATGATTTATAAACTTTTAAAAAATTAATTTAATGTTATAAAATATAATATTTATAGAATATTAAAAGGTATGAAAAAAATTTAAATTCTTTTTAATAATTTATATTTTATTAATTTATATAATTTTATTTTATTTTATACTTTTTTTTTTCTTTTAGTATGATTTTGCTTACTATATTCGACGATGTAGCATTATAACATTATTATTACTTTTACTTTCGTCAGTATATATCTGACCCCTTTTTCTGTTGTCGCCTATGCATATGAGATATTTTAAAAAGTGGGCACCCTTTTTAATAGTGGGGTCTGGAGAAATAAATTGAAATTCTTAATTAATGAAGAAAAAATATCACCATTTTTGTTCAATAAAATACCAAAGTGGATGTTTGACTCATTTCATACTAAAAATAATTGCAAAAAATCTTTTTGATAACAAGTATTTCTATTTTTCAATATACGAAGACAATTGCCTAAATTCCATGAAACTATTTTATAAAAATTCATTGATATATTAATATATATATATAAAAAAATAAGGCTTGTTATATTATAAAAAAAAATATTAAAAAATATTTATAATTTATTTATAATATATTAATTATTAATTATTAAATTAATTTTAATATATTAACAAGTTTTGAAGCCTAATTTGATCGGTACTATAAATTATATATATATGTTTTTTATTTATCATTTGGGACAAATGAAAAAATATTTTATATAAATATATGTAGTTTTTTACTAAAAAGTATAAGTAATTTATCTCATAAATCTTCGATCAAACATATAATTAATAGTTTATTATCGATATTAAACTATGATGGTGTCCAAACAATGACGACCTATAGATAATTTCTATACAGTTTATATAACAAAATGTCAACAAAATTAATCATACCCAAAACCACTATAAACCACGAGCAAAATTCCAGATTCCAAAACCATTAAATAGTTTAATATAGCCGAATAGGTATGAATAAGTACAGCTTTGTAATTCATCAAAAAAAAGTACAGCTTTGCTTGCACATCTAGCTCCAGAATGGCATTGCTTTAGTTCCAAGTATCTTTGGTCTGCTATCACCGCTGCATTGGCAACCAATAATGTTTTAACCTCCGCAGCTGGTTTATACAAGTCAAAGAGCCTCATCATTTTCTGGAATTAAAATTGGATAACTTTCGAATAAATCCAGAGATACAGCCAACATAACACTTATGTGAGTTTAAAAGTTATAATTGGAATTTTAATATGTTTCATTATTATTTTGGATAGTTTCTTGTTATAATACTGTATAGTGCAGAATTTATAATACTTAAAATACTACTAAAAAACATTATTTTTTTTTCCATTCATTAAAAAAAAAAAGCCAAAATACAAACTATTGACCCAGCTTGCATATGATAGTTAGGCTTATATGTGTGTACATGTAGGTACCTACATATTTCAATGAATGTAAGATCGTGCTATGATCGATGAGTGTAACATCGTCTGACATTTTCAGCCAAAAAGAAAACATCGTCTGACATTGAATGCCTAACTTAATCATCCTTAATCTAATATTAATATAACTTTAGGCACTCGCTAACTCAAAGCAAAATTACTCACCCAAAAAAAATGAAAGCAAAATTTTATATTTATATAAATATTTTATATGGCGTGAAGTACTCCTCCTGTACTGAGGGGCATGGCATTAAGCAAAGGTGGGAGATTCTGTTCAAGCACATTACACATATATGATCTATCACTGATGATGAAGATTTTGTTACGGTAAACTGGTTTCTTTGTCCCCAAACAATAAGGCACAGCTTGTACCCCAAAGTTACCTCAAGTTTCTCAGTGCTTAACAATCTGGCCCAAAAATTATTCATCATATCCCTACGCGTGGCATGTAGTGGCCAACAAGATCATACACATTAATAATAACACATACAGTGGTGGGCATACCAAAAAATCCTCTACCTTTTAGATTGAAAATATTTGTATTCAATTATTTATAGCAATTAAATAACATATATTTACTATGACAGATTTAATATCATGTATAGTATATTAATTAATCAACTTATTTTTTTTTCTGTATTTTTAGACGATACTACCAATTAACACTTTTAGATTATATGTTCAATATAAAATTTCACTTTTTAATTTTTTTTTTTGGTTAAACAAAAAAGTGTTGGAGGAATAGAAGTTGGTATATCTTCTGCAACCCCAAATGGTAGATCTATCCGCGTCGATCAACCTGTCAGCCTACATTTCTCTTTTACGTATAGTTCAACTGACAAATTGAACTTTCAACTCAAACGATGGAAGCACTCGAACTTTGATCTTTTTAGTCAAAGGCTGATGTCCTCACCAACCCATGTAGAACTTTTGGCCTTCCCATTTTAATCTTTGTCAAAAAAAAAAAATGAATGGAATAGAATACAACCCATGTAGAACTTTTGGCCTTCCCATTTTAATCTTTGTCAAAAAAAAAAAAAATGAATGGAATAGAATACATACATATACACTCCCACTCATATTCATATGAGTCCCACTCACATTTATATGTAGAAGTCGCTCATTCTATCACATTCATATGTAGAAGCCACTAGATTCTATTTGCATTTGATTAAAAGGACATATTCGCCCATCACACCAAAATATTTTTCGGGACTGAAAATTTATATATACCAAGTCAACTTTAGAATGTGAAATTGGCATATTTAAAATTACCAAAAAAGAAATTGGCATATTTAAAGCTTTTTATTTTAAAAATAAAAGTTATTTCATAGATAAAGTGAAGAAAAAAAAAAAACATAGTTATTAATGACAAGAGAAACTTAAAAATAAATGTGTTTTTTTTTTTTTTAAACTTATATGAAATTTGCTGATATTAGAGAAATAATGATGAGAATAATGAAGGAGAGTAAATAGAAAAGAAAGCGACGAGACCGTGACCTGAAAAGAGTAGGAAAGGAGTCAACATCCACAGTTACTAACCTCTCCATTATTGGAAAAGCCTGCAAAAAGTTTCCAAGTCAAAGAATGAAAATAAAACCCTAACTCTGCTGCTGCCCTCTTCCCAACTCACTAGGCTTCTTCCATAGCTAGGGTTTCAGAACTACAACATTAATAACCTAACCAACCCAAGAAATGAAGTTTTCGCATGGGGTTTATTTAAGAAACTTCCCGAGGAAAAAATCTGCCATAAATATTCTTGTCAAAATATATATTAGTGATTTTAAACATGCAAGAAAAAGAGCTAAATACATACATAGCAAAAACCCAAAGAACAAAATTAAATAAACAAATCAAGAATCTCTAAGTCAGAAGAAGCCGCAAGAATAGGAGGATCTTGCTTTCCCTGTAGAAACCCAAAAAAAAAAAAACTATAAAGAGTCTTCTAGAATTCAGAAAATTGAGAAAGAAAGTTATAAAAATGTAAAAAAGATGGAATACAAGAAATTAAAAACTTTAAGCAACAAATTAACAAACAAGAACCAAATCTCTCAATAATGTGGCAAGAGTAACAGAAAATTATAAAAAAAATATTGATCAATTATTACATTGAAATTAAATAAAGAAAAAAATGCTTAAGCAAAACCACAAAAGATCCCGTTTTCTCCTTCACATAAGTCAATAGTTCTAACTAGGATGGCAAAATCGAAAAATTCTACTGCCGATCCCTTAAAAAGTTTCCCAAAGAAAGCTATTTTCGAACGTCGAGAAAGAGAAATACGAAAAAAGGCAGAAGAGAGCAAGCAAAGCATTATGCCAATATCCCAATTTTTAAGACATTAAGAAGATTAAAGCTCTAATTGTAATATATATATATATATATATATATAATCCATTTATTATTAAATTAAACTTTTAAAATTAGTGTTGATTCAATATGGAAGTCATAATTTTTATGATGATTAACTTCTGAATGGCTGCAGCATTTATAACAAATTGTCCAAACCTTTTTTGAGCCTTTACAAGCTAGCTACTTTTAGCTTCTCATATGCTATGCCAAACGGCAAACATGGCCAAAAGTTTGCAGGACCACAAAATCGTCTCCTCCTTCTGATTGTCCTATTAGGATTATTACACCAAGCCCACACCATAATCGAAAACGACAAAAAAATAGAGCCAGAATTGCCAAACTCCAAGCCCAATTGACGAAGAGAAACAAGTAAAAAAAAAACAAGAGCAGGAGTCAGTCAGTAAATGTTTTGTATGAACATATTCATAAGTTTAATTATATTTATCTAGCACAGCTTTAGTCCATAAGGATATATAATATAGATATAGACATAAACTGCAAGTTAATTAACATATATGTATATATATATATAGCAAGATGTTACATACCCAGTAACCAAACACAATACCTGAAAATTACAGTGAATGACCAGAAAGCTATGTATAGTAGGAAGAACCCATGAAACTCAGGATAGATAGCGCCAATGGGGACCAAGAATTAAAAAACCTGGCTTTATAACACCTTGCTTGTTCACACGGCGCTATCCCTCCTGAGCTTTACAGATTTTCACTTACTGTTTATTACAAAACCACCACTCAAAACCCTCGCTCTCCTCTCTAGTTAAGCTCTTTGAAAACGGTGGTAGGCTTGGGGATATGAAAATTTTGACAAGGGAAAGGGTGGTATTTATAAGACGAAAGAGATGTGGGTCACGATCCTAGCTAGCTAGATAGTGACTTCCCATTGGAACATCTAAAAAGCTTAGACGAAGTAAAATGAGAAAGGTCTATGTGGAGGGACGGAGTTTTTTTTATTAATTTATTAATTATTAATTAAATATAGTTTTTTATTTCTTTTCTGAATATCTTTTGCTTTTATTTAATTTCTTTTTCTTATTTTATTCTCTGCCGACTACGATACTAATCCTCGATCTTNTGATTTTGCTTACTATATCCGATATACGATTTTGCTTACTATATCCGATGTTGTAGCATTATAAACATTATTATTACTCTTGCTTCTGTCGGGATAAATCTGACCCCGTCTCTTGTTGCCGCATACGTATATGAGATATTTTAAGAAATTCGCATCCTTTTTAGTAGCGGGAAAATCAAAAATCTTAATCAATTAAAAAACAATATTATCATTTTTGTTCAATAAG